>JASCZW010011043.1:0-33596 GCA_034211315.2 Aedes japonicus | reverse complement strand
AAAATGTAAAATCGATTCTAACACCCTCAAAAAAAATATTTTAAATTTTGAAGTCAATTTGGCTATCTTTGAATTTGACGAATTTATTTTGTAATATAGGCAATATAATTGTCTAAAAGATCGCCATACATCGCGAGATTGGCACTTTTAAGGAAAAAGTTTTTGTAGCAACAAATTTTTCATGTCCAACTTTTACCGTGTATCGCGCCAACTCGTCTTATAATTTGGTCCTAAACCCTCACAAAAGCTAATTAAATTTAATTATAATGCATATTTGGATTTGTTAAGGGTCTTTGAATGTTAAATCAAGGCTACTATTTGGAAAGGGCTTATTTTTTAGATCATTAATTTTTAAACTGAAGTGATAATACAATTAAATCAGGTGGTTGATCTTGTTTTTTACCAAACTTTTGAAGTATATTACAAGAAAGAGACAATTAATTGGAAAATAAAAGCTTCATCATAATATCTGAAGTATCTTAGGTGACTCAACCAATGACTCAACAGCAGGTCAGTAGTTTATATCAAAATTGCTAGATTTCATTAAACCAAATTCAGTATATTGCTCAACAATTATGTTCATGTCAGATGGAGCAGCGGCTCATTATAAGAATAAAAAGAACTTTGCCAGCGTGTGCAATTTCAAGTCCATATATGGATTGGAACGTCTCCATGGGAAAGGTCCTTGTTCAAGATTATGGAAACACAATCCTGCCTTCAGTGACTGATGAACTCTGTAAGTAGCAGACGAAATAGGCATATCTGTCAAAAGATAAGCTCGTAGTGGAATTTAAAGGAATTTGCTCACGTTTACTAGCATAAATTTGAAAAAAGTGTTTCAATGTTTTATTTTTTTATTTTTAAAAAGTGATCAAATGAAGTGTTAACTTTAGATTTTTCGGAGATGCTCACATCTTCGCCGATGAAATTGCGGCCCTGGAAGTATTCTGGAGTCCTCTTTCACATATGTTTTAGCATCGATCGGACGTTGCATAAGTCAGCTGTCTAACTTTCTGGCTCTGGTTTACGCCCTGGTTTTCGCTTAGCACTTGTTTTGCTATTTTTTGCTTCATATAAGTCTTCAGGCTGTTGCGCTTTCTGATTCTTTGCACCATTCTGACGGAGGTATCAGCCATTTGGCCTTTTGACCAAATCACGAATCGCCATCGTT
The DNA here is from genome assembly GCA_034211315.2 of Aedes japonicus. Taxonomy (NCBI): domain Eukaryota; kingdom Metazoa; phylum Arthropoda; class Insecta; order Diptera; family Culicidae; genus Aedes; species Aedes japonicus. The sequence goes on along the minus strand of JASCZW010011043.1, from coordinate 32,425 downwards.
CTGTTCCGAAGGATGAGGTTGACTATCTTCCAATCGAATTTTGGGTCAGCTGGATCTGGACGCGTCGAATGTAGGTAAGCTCATTTCGATAGTCTTACGCGTGTATGCGCATCATAAGCGTTGCCAGTTTATTTGCGATACAATCCTTACTAGACATTTTGAGATTTCTCAAAGTGTCTAGTAAGGATTAGCCAAATGCAGGTCGTTTGAGGACTGTAAAAATAATTCACAGCTTAACGTGAAGCCATGGTGATTAAAACGTTAACTAGAGCGAAAATTTCTGTCAAGTGCATAACTACTATAATTGATCAATAAAGTCTCAACTGCTTCAGAATAAATGGATTATCACGATGCCAACATAATGTCGTCGCTCAACGTGAAATTTATGACACATTTATGGCTGACATTACAACCCCCTAATCCTATGTTTTATATTCCCTATATATTCTCTTTCTGTTCTGGTTGGTTACCTGTATTCTACTTAGAATGATGACGGTGATGATGACGACGATGTTCCGATGCAACTTCCTATTATTATTTGAATGAATACGTCTACAAGTGTATACAGTAGCGACAACTGCCGGGACCGCGTGTATCTTCGTGCTGCACGTGGCATCCAGAGTGACTTTCAGTAGCTTGGTATAGCCATCAGTGAAGGTATTCACCATTGACTGATACTATGGATGTACAAATAATGATGGTGGTAGTGGTTCACAATGCAAATTTGTTACGCTACTGCGTGGCATTTAACGTGGAATATAAAGCGAACAGTAAAGATGGCAATCGCATCATCCAAGTAGGTGGGCATCATCATTGGTTTGGTGGCTTTTGGCCTTACTAGTAATGATGGCTTTTGGCCTAACTAGTATTACTGTGAATTCAATTTCTAAACCAAACCTGAAGTCATCTTTTAGATCGTTGAAAGTTCTTGCTTTAGGAATAAAAAAAACATTGTAATTCCATAGTCCATATGTCGTCTCGAAGGTTAGACCAGTTGTATGTTATGATAATATTTCAGAATCTGGTATGGAAAAAGTTTACTTTGCACTTTGCTCTCAATTACACAATTACATTACGTATTTGTAATACATGCGAAGCTGGTATTTCACCTACTGTAGATTGAGGTAGGTGGCTTGCCGGTGCTTACATCTGGAATAGTTGCGAAATGCAACCACATACGTGAGACGAACAATGAACAAGTCGCTTTTCCCAGTCGTTGTATTGGAATGGTACATTACATACAACCTGATAGAGAATGGTTTGTTTGAGAAGCCGTACAATATTCTGATGAACTCGAATATGTAGACTAGGCAATCGTTCAAAGAGGAAATCGATAAGGCTTCGCCGTACCAAGGCTGAGACGCGGTAGCAATATTTGCGGTCAATAGGAATCCTTCGAAAAGTTTCTGTTTTTATTCATAGAATTTTAACATGGCATCGTTAGGCAATTCATATTACAAGATCCTCAATCAGAAACTAACATTGCTCTCTTTTATTTCTTCTCCAGATTTGCATTGAAGAATCACCCGTGTTGATTGAGCGAAGCGACTACTTACACTGGAATTCAACTCGTGCAATCAGTGTGGTAGTGCAAAATCCAACAGGCGTGCATCGGTGCAGTTGCATTTACTAATTTGTGTTAGTTTGAAATAGCCGACGACCTGTGGTAGACATAGTACACCATACATCTCTGTGATCAGTGAGGACAAATACGATTGCACAAATGAAGTGCTCTAGCTGATTCTTACGTTTACCGGGTTAGTGCAATTCTGCAACTCACTTGTACACAGCGTTCAACGTCCTTGATAATATAGTGAATAATAGTGATGGCAAGGGGTAATTATGATGCAATTGGTAATTGAAATGTTGATGTCTATGAAAGCATAGAACCGTGTTTTCACAAGTGTACGATTTAAAAACAATTTACTGTTGTATGCCTGATAGGAAATTTTGCTCGCCTGCAAACGCTCTTGAAAAAATAGTGAATCTAACGAATATGTGTGTACTGCTGTTAGTGGATCCAACTTGAAAATTGTTCTCTCATAGACTGCAAACGATAGTCTTCGAAGTGAGGTTTGGACACGATCGAGTTAGAGATCACTTTGAGCTGGTGGTTCGAATTTTGTTGGTGAATTTTCAACCTCGAACCTCATACAAATAAGAGATTTACGAGTAAGTAGAATTTGAATTTCGCAATTTATAAACAGCGACATACTAAGACAATTTCTTTTTTTTTCAAAGTGGGCATGACCAAGCAGCAGAGCTTGGTTCATCAGCAAAAATCCGTCAATTCGATAACGACCGGAATTGGCAGTGGCGGAACAGGTTCATCAACCGTTCCGTTGCGTCAGCAGCACCAACAGCGCCCGCAACAGCACCAACAGAAGCATATAATTCATTGGTTTCGCAAGGGTTTGCGTCTCAACGACAATCCGGCACTGTGCGAAGGGCTGAAAGATGCCGCCTCCTTCCGATGTGTGTTTGTCATCGATCCCTGGTTCGCGGAAGCTCCAACGTTGGCATCAATAAATGGCGGTGAGTGTGGTTGTTTTGTTATCTTATTTGGTGTAAGACTTTTTTTTTTGCTTGACCATAGGCAAATAATCCCAATCTAATTCGTACTACAGTTATGACGCTAAATTAAATCACCTGCTAAACCAAGATTTTTTTGGGAAATTTCGAGTTTTTTTCGCTTCGAGTTAGTACTCTGGGACATCGAACTTATCTCTTGCCGTGTAGAACTTTGGTGCCTTTCGGAACTTGAACTTCATTTTCATTTTTTTCATTTTCATGACCCCCTTTATAGGGCCAAGTCTCTAGCGATGAAAATCGCTATCCATACTGTACGAAGGTACACTTTATCAAAAAATTGTCCGCACACCAGTTGTTCTGATATAAATTAAGTGATAACACATATTTAGTCAATCAACAGAGGTGTCATATTTTTTTCATTACACAAAACAATATCTCCATATATGTAACCAGTAGTAAAATCAATAGAAAATTCATTCTTATGTTAAACAAAAATCATAAACAATAAAAAGTGACAAAATTGACATTAAAAAAATGTCCGTACAGGACAAGAAATTCCTCTAAAACGAAATCAAAATAACAAGTTAATACTAGATATGGCCGCCTTTTGCTGCAATTACACTCTGTAGGCGTCTTTTCATCGACAGAAACAACTTTTGGGTTGCTGCGGGCGAGATCTTCTAACACTCTTCCATGAGAACTTCTCTTAGCTGATTCTTGTTCTGAATTGTATGTTCTCGGATCTTCCGTTCCAGATGATTCCACAAATTCTCTATGGGGTTAAGGTCTGGTGATTGGGGAGGATGTGGAACCGTCGATTTGACATTGTAGAGCAGCCATTCACGAGCTTCGAGGAATGCTTTAGGTCGTTATCTTGAACGAAATAGATTCGTGACCCAATTTCGTCGCACTGTCCTTCAGATTGCTCTTCAATATATCCAGGTACACGAATCGATCCATGATGCAGTCAATGAAGGTCAAGTTTCCGGTGCCGTTTGCGCTAAAAGCACCCCAAACCATCACATTTCCACCACCGTGCTATACTGTCGGCCTCAGATTTTTAGGCATCTAATTCAGTGTTTGGTTTGCGCCATATTCTAACTAATCCGTCAGATCCCAAAATATTGAATTTGCTCTCTTCCGTAAATAGAATGTTCTGCCAGAACTCTTCTGGCTCGACCACGTACTTTTGGACTTATTCCAGCCGCTTTTTTCATATTTATGGCAGATATGAACGGCTACGTAAGCTCGGTAACCTTTATTATGGAGAGCATTCCGTACTGTTTTGGTGTTAACTTTGATATTGGCGTACTTCGACAGACTGTCAGCAAGTTTGGGAGCACTCAACCTAGGATTTTGTTTAATTTCCCGCAAAAGTATGCGATGGTGACGAGTTGTCAACACATACTGAACCCATGATCGTGGGCGGTTTACTATGCCTGCAATTTCGGGCAAGCTTTTACCATCAAATTTCAGAGAAAAATACTAAAATATGTAAATTTTACCTTGCCTGCTGTTGTAAACAGCGGCGAATTCTTCTCTGTAATGCAACGCGTGCTTTTGCTTTTGATAGATCGACGTACATTTGTTTACTCGACTTGTTTGAAATAAGGACGTAAGTGTACGGACAATTTTTTGACATCATTTTTGTTACTTTTTTAGGTATATGATGGTTTTATCTGGTAGAGATGTATTTATGTTTACCTGAATGACTGTGAGACGAAAAGGATACATTTTTACAGTAAATGAAACAAAAACACTTCAAAAGGGTCTCAGTTTTAATTTTTCTTTCAACGATGCAACATTTCAGTCAGTGCTGTACGGACAATTTATTGATAAAGTGTAGAAATATAGATTTGGTATCACAGAATAATACCAACAGGGGTCAAGTGCTTAAGATACGGGATGGTAAGTTGATGGCTGTTGAAAATAAGAGATAGTCAGAGTAAAGGAAATTCTCGAGAAAGATGGAAAACTGATGACTTTTACTGCCTATCCTATGACTTTCCGACTCAAACTTTAAAAACGATTTCTATTCCGCTTAATACTGTTATCGTTATTCAAGTGTTTTATGTAACAAAGTGTCCAGGATAAATCTGTTTATTTTCATCGAAGTTATGTAAGGATCGACCATACTTTTTGTTTTAAGCTGCCTAATTTCAACGGAACAACATGGATATTTTTAATCTGGTAATCTAATACTTATTCCATTAGCAGTAGTTTACCTACTTGTAATGTAACTTGTTGATTTATGACTTTAACTCAAGAGACTATTAAAGCATAGCTAAGCTAAGATATAGAGAAGAATTGTTCTATGGTCTCAAGGCTACTCGCTGCCCTAAGTGGACCCTCCGCGTCCTACTCTCTTCGTAAAACTTCAGCCTTTAATTCTTCGTCAGCATCTGTCCTAGGTAACACTTTTCGATGACCTTTGTTTAGTTCGAAAGGTCTGATCCATAGCTAAATAATATGTTGTTAGAGTTAGTGCTTTGATCGTGGCTGTCGTATGTTCCATTTAAATAATAATATATATTTGAATTTTTTGCAACTGAAACAACAGGACATATTATTAGTTGCTCATAATCATGATCAAAACACTCATCCTTTTCGATAATGAGGCCAAGAATAAGATAGTTCATGGAACCAACTGTGTAGGTATATTTGATGTTTAATCAATGACAATTAGACACTAAACAACAATGAAAGAATTACACTTTTTGATTGTTATTTTTTGTATTCTCCCAGCGCGGAAGTAACGATCTTTGATGAAGTTAGCAGAAGCAGATAATTTCTCATCTCCATGCGAAGCGCTAGGAGCGGACAGTAATTTTATTGCTAGAACAAATAGACATGAAGAGAAAGTGTATTGATCGTTTTCAATCTTCAATTTCAACCTCCGCTCGTTTTCAATCTTGTATCTTTCAATTTCAAAGCCTGCCGTTACTCTATACGGAACTATCAATGCACTTTCTCTTCATGTCTATTTGTTCTAGCAGTAAAATTACTGTCCGCTCTAGCGCTTCGCATGGAGATGAGAATTATCTGCTTCTGATAACTTCATCAATGAAAGAATTGTCAACGAAATGAAAAGTGCACTTTTTGTCGTTTCCCTAAATTATTTGATATCAGGTATTTGTAGAGTGTTCCTAGCTTCGACTAATAAGTTGCAGTCAAACCCGCCAGTTACACACCTATTTCAGTGCCTTTATATAAACGTACTACGACGTGGCAATTTAAAGAAAGCAGAGTTTCATACTATCACTGCTGATCATGTTCTTGGTCTCCCATGACGGCTGTTTGCATGAGATAAGCCTTTTCACCTACGACAAGGTGAAAACCATGATCTTCGAGAAGGGGTGCCTTTCGGTACTTGAACTTTTGTTCACAGTTCCTATTTTGGACCTTTTGCAGAAAACTTTTGATCAAAATTTACCTTTTTGCAATATCCCGAGCAGAAGCGGTTGGTTTGTCACTTCCTTCTTTCCGATCGATGGTCAGACGTTCTCTGTGACGTTTGATAACACAGGAAACAGTAGCGTTCACGATTCCAAACGTTTCGACATGGAGTTTTAATAAGGGCCAATGACGCAAACGTAAACAATCGCTTCTTCCGTAAATTCCGTGCAAACTCGCACATGTAAACTACCACTTCTATTGTTAAGGGAAACTCCTCTTCTGTACAAACTTTTCCGCACTTTTGAATGAAACTTACAGGATGTAAACAATACATACAGAACTAAAACTGTCCAAAGTTTCCAATATTTTACCCCAAGGTAATGAGTTTAAGCTATTTGCAAGTATTGCAATGATAACGTGTTTACTGAAGGTAGAGTCCCGTTTATGAAAATTTATGATCTCAAGTGATTTATTGCTTGCATTGTTAACAGAGGCTTAAGAAACTAACTGCAATCGGTTTTGGGTTGAAGTTTGAAATGAGAGGATTAATAAGGCCTGTACTCAATAAAAATGCACCAGACAGAAGTGTTCGCCAAACATTTATTTTAAGTCTGATTTTCTTGAAACTTTCAGGGAATGAAAGTTTCAATACATATGGATTATGTTTCGGCAAAATTACTTTATTCAATTTCTTTTCCATCGCTGAAAGCCCGCACCTTTCCCTTAAGACCACTCATTACATTGTGTGCAATGGTGAAGCCGGCCTTTTTGGTCACTTTCATCCAGTCTTTGTTTAACTCCAGCTCGTTCTTAAACACCTTGGACAATTTTCGAACTATGGCTCTCATTATGACCCAAAATATTTCCACCGGACGAATCTCTGGTGAATTGGGGAGGTTGGCGGTTTTTGGTACAAAAACAACGTTATTGTCTCTTTACCAATCTAACGTCGATCGCGCGTAATGGCATGATGCCAGGTCCGGCCAAAATAATGTCTCGCCTCTGTGGGACCGCAAGAAGGGCAACACTTCTGGAGGCACTCGGTGCGGTAAATTTCGCTGTTGATGGTACCCGTTGTGATGTACGGTTTACTCAGTTTACCGCATTGGCATATGGCCTGCCAGATCAATTTTTTGGCGAATTTGTCCACTTTCTTCTTCCTTATATCTTCCGGAACATCAAACCGTGAATTGCCAACGTAGAACAACACCTCCGGTATCTGCTTTGCGTCTGCCTTAATGTAGGTTTCGTCATCCATAACCACACTCATCGGTTTCGTTAACACACTCTCGGAACACTTGAACCAGGCGGAACATTTTGCCTTCAGAGCCGTGTCGCGAATCGGAAGGCTCGAATTACCGTGAAATAACCCAACACCTTTCGAGCCTTCAGCTGTCTTCGATTTACTTCCACTTCCAGCCCGTCGGTCGTCTGGTACTCCTTAAACGATTTTACCACCCGAAACACAGTTGTATGGGTGATTCCCAGTTGTCTTCCGATCCATCTCATGGTCGCAGTCGGGTTTTCCACCACGGCGCGCGAAATTCTCCGGCGATTTTCTTCTTGTTTCGATGACATCTCAATAACCACAGAACTGATTATTATGAAATTTTTGCACACGTAAACAATTCACTACAAACTAGTTATACCTAGATTTTCATCAATTGTTACCCACAAGTTACAGACGGATAAAAATGGTGCATTTTTTCGAGTACAGACCATTGGCGGAACTAGACAATTAGTCTGGAGGGGGCTCTGAGGGGCCTACCCGAAGATTTTTTCAATTTTAGAAATATTGAGAAGAGCGAAGAAAGTAGCGTTATTGTTGGGGACAGGTTATTTTAATTGATAAATCAAAACAAGTTTAATCGAATAATTAGATCTATTCTGCGCCTCGATGAGTCGAGATGTCTTAAAAGAATCGAGTGTGGTGAATATAAACCTCGTATTATTCCGTGTGGATCAAATTGAGAATCGACTCACACGAGGCTACTGTAGTCACCTTACTCGATTCTCTTAAGGCATCTCCACTAACCGAGGCACTAGAATAGACCTGACTCTACATAGAGTCAAGTTTGAACTGAATATATTAAAACTTCAAAGAACATCATTGAGTCAATGAACATTTTAAATTTATATTAAAATATAGATTGATTTGGATAACGCGTTTAAAATCTTCAAAATTTTGTCGGTAGATACTCATCTTTCACAACTTCCTTCACCTTCTTAACGTTTTCTCTATAATGTTGCTATTGCTCTTCAATTACCTTTAAACGTTTTTCGTGTAAATTTCTAGATGACAACGATTGCTTGTGAAGTAAATATTTTTCGAAGCATTCCTTATGCAATGTAGTATCGTCATGAGCTTTTATTTTCTCGCCTAGTTTTCTCCAATTATTGAAAATAGTGCAAACAAATTTTTCATTTTGTTTTCGCAAAGCCTTTGCTCAAAAAAAGCAGCAAACATAGCAGAACACTTTATCATTGCTACGACTGTATTCCAACGTAGATGAGAACGACCGTTTTCCGATGAAGCTGATGGAGTTGCTAGTTGAGGAAGAACACTAGCGTTGCTTTCAATTGTTCCGGAATTATCAACGTTAGATGATTGGAATCTAAATTCTTGGTGTTCTGAAAGAACAGTGGAGAAGTAAATATGTTGTGAATATAATATCGGTCCTTTGGTTTTTGTATTACAAGTGATATTTTCAAATTGAGCGTTTTGATATGCAGCTATTAGCTTTAAGTTGCTCCTTACAAAAAACTCTGAAAATATCTAGGGTATGATGTTGTCCTTAATACCCGTGGTCAGGGGTTCAAATATATTTTTACAAAATAACTATTGAAATGATCTAAAAAAAATGGGAAAAACCTGGAACCTGTTCCACGATTATGTTTTCTTGAAAAAAAACAAATATCTGAAGTATTAGGATATACATACCTATCTCTTAATTTTTTCATATTTCATTTTGTTCGTTTGTCAAGATTGTACGGAGCTCTGTAAATCAATTGTTAGATAAAATGAAAATGCAATCTTTCTAAACATAGCAATTTTACTTCTCGAATTTTACTAACTGAATTTATCTGCAGTCAAAATATCACTGAATAAAAAAACAGATAACAGTAACAGTAGTTAAAAAAAACAGTGGGGAACATCCACACCTCTCACGCCAAAGTCACGAGTTTAAATCTCACCCCGGACAAAGTTACGAAGCATACCCAAAAGTTATTTGAGCGACTACGACGGGAGATGAACCAGCCCAGGGCTGAAAATCTTGATAATAAAGGAATTAAAAAAAAAACAGTAATTTTAAAATTCAGAGATTATTTTTCGGTTTCTACAATGTGGATATTTTAAAGCCATTCAATGGAATTCAATTTAAATTTCTTATTGAATAACTCTTTGAAAGATCTGTGAGAAAATCATCAACCAAGTTTGTTTTACAGTGGAATACTATGAACAATACAATGAAAATTTATAAGTTATATCGAGCTAAATTTCTAAGGAGGGTTAAAAAATTTTGAAGGAGATTTCCGAGGTTTATTTCAACAAAACCTATTGAGAACTTCACGGCAGTTCGAAAAAAATATCCATAAGGAATTTGAGGTTAAACATAAGATTTTGTTTGACATTGATAGTATTCTAGGGCATCGAAATTCCATGGAAATTTTTCGAAATTTTGTGAAGGTATAGCAAAAGAGATTAACAACTACAGTATAGGGAAAATAAGAAATGCACCCTTTTGAATTTTTAAATTTTCAAGTACAGTCTACATAATGGCATCAGATTTGCCTTGTTAGAAGGTTTGGCCGAAAATTAGTTTTTAAATAATTTTAAATTGAAAAGTTGAACAAGAATGAGTTCTTTGGCAAAATATTTCATTCTTTTGAAATAAACTATTTTGAAAAAGAAAATAAATGGTTATAAAATTTTCAAACATTGGTGAATAAATAAAGTTTTCAAATATGGTGGTAATTCTAAAAACTTTGAAGCACAGTTTATAAATTCAACACAGTTTGAAATTCAGGTTACTTCTATTGTCTAGACATGGAGAGTGTCAAATATGACTGTTTTGTATGAAAAACTGTAGATGTATTGATTATATTGGCCACCACTGTTTACTAGGAACTATTTCAGCCTAAAATAGAACCTTTTGATTGAAAATCAAATCCTTTAAAGAAATCTTAAGTATAAAGGTTAGACAACAGTTATAATAAATGCGAAGTGAATTTTGATAAAATCTGACATACAGACCCATTATGCAATCTATATCGACTACTACTGGTACTGAAGTCAACCTCAATAAATGTTATGATTTCAGAAATTTACCTGATTACATGTTTACCTTACTTCTAACCCAAGTAACAAATTCAATTTTAAGGAACACTTGAAGAAGTTTTCAAGACTCATTTGATAAAACCACGCATAACACTAGATATTCTACATAACATCGATAAAACAGCCATAAAACCCTCTTAAGTTCCAAAAGGCCCATACTACAGGAGGTTCTCAAGACTATTTCCCAAGGTTCGCTTAAAACTTGATAGTTTTATCGGTGCATACTTGTAAGGACATTCAAGACATTCTTAAAACTATGATAAAACTACCACAAGTTTTGATAGTTTTATAATTTTCCTCTTTAAGAATACTTCCAGTCTGTCACAAATATGCTTCGAAGATTCCATTTTTCGATTCGTTCTGCTGCATGCGGACTTTTTTTGTTTATAGTTGAGTAGAAGCTACTATATTTCTCTTCAAAGTGAATACGTATGTAAATTAATTGTCAAGGTGACCATAAATGCATCTGTTTTTGCCTGCGTTTGATGAATTTTTCATGTGACATTCAGTTTATTGGTGTTTCATAACATAAAAGTTCGAAAATTTAATGCACCTCTGAATTATTGCTAGAACACTGACGTATTTGAAAAATAAAACAAAAGAAAATTCAACTTTTAGGCTGATAAATTGTTAAATCTTGAATAAATTGTGTCTACAATCCATTTTATGTTTCAAAATGTATTTTAAACAGCATTGTTTGTTCGTACCATTGGAAAAATGAGAGTTTTGTTGCATGCTTATGAAAATGGCTACCATTCCGAGGAATCCAGAATAGCCACGCTTGCCATTTTTCAATGGTTTTATCGAAAACTATCATAAAACGCAAATAAAACTTATATTGCTTGCACAAGACTTACAGCTTTTTTTGAGGAGCGCGATAAGTTCATATTTATTTTTTTGTTCTTGAAAAAGATAAGTTACGCTTGAATAAAACTTGTTTGAATTGCTAAAGGTAAACAATTCTTTCATAATATAGCCATAAGATCAGTGTGAATAAGGCACATCATAAACAAAGAAAATGTGAACGTGCAAATCAAAAGTGTCTATGCATAATTGTTTTCTTAGTCATAATTACAGCTTATTATTTATTGTTTTTATTCACCAGCGGAAGTCAATAAAAAAATTAACTTAAATATGCCAACAATGGTTTTGGGAATAATAACAGATAGTAATATTGCCTCTATGGCGGAAACATCTGTTGAGCGAAACATGATTTTTCCTCTTGATCTATATGCTTAACCTAACGTCGGAAGAAGTGCGCTGTGTAGTAGATCACTGAGCGGTTCCAGCGCACTACTTTCGACTTTAGATTTAACGGTGGTGGAAATACGATAACGCATTGCGATAACGCACTACCTGGGACGTTAGATTTATCAAGAGTTATGTTTTTCGGTTTTCAACTGCCGACACATTGACCATTTAATTTGATTCGTTACAAAAAATAGGACGCATAACGCATAGACCCTTCTGATAAGTCTCAGTAGGCTGCAAATCCAATGGAATCTAGCGATGGTAAAAAAATATTGGTCGTTGGTGGCTGAGATGAAAGAGTCGTTTCCCTAAATTATTTGATATCAGGTATTTGTAGAGTGTTCCTAGCTTCGACTAATAAGTTGCAGTCAAACCCGCCAGTTACACACCTATTTCAGTGCCTTTATATAAACGTACTACGACGTGGCAATTTAAAGAAAGCAGAGCTATTGAGAACTTCACGGCAGTTCGAAAAAAATATCCATAAGGAATTTGAGGTTAAACATAAGATTTTGTTTGACATTGATAGTATTCTAGGGCATCGAAATTCCATGGAAATTTTTCGAAATTTTGTGAAGGTATAGCAAAAGAGATTAACAACTACAGTATAGGGAAAATAAGAAATGCACCCTTTTGAATTTTTAAATTTTCAAGTACAGTCTACATAATGGCATCAGATTTGCCTTGTTAGAAGGTTTGGCCGAAAATTAGTTTTTAAATAATTTTAAATTGAAAAGTTGAACAAGAATGAGTTCTTTGGCAAAATATTTCATTCTTTTGAAATAAACTATTTTGAAAAAGAAAATAAATGGTTATAAAATTTTCAAACATTGGTGAATAAATAAAGTTTTCAAATATGGTGGTAATTCTAAAAACTTTGAAGCACAGTTTATAAATTCAACACAGTTTGAAATTCAGGTTACTTCTATTGTCTAGACATGGAGAGTGTCAAATATGACTGTTTTGTATGAAAAACTGTAGATGTATTGATTATATTGGCCACCACTGTTTACTAGGAACTATTTCAGCCTAAAATAGAACCTTTTGATTGAAAATCAAATCCTTTAAAGAAATCTTAAGTATAAAGGTTAGACAACAGTTATAATAAATGCGAAGTGAATTTTGATAAAATCTGACATACAGACCCATTATGCAATCTATATCGACTACTACTGGTACTGAAGTCAACCTCAATAAATGTTATGATTTCAGAAATTTACCTGATTACATGTTTACCTTACTTCTAACCCAAGTAACAAATTCAATTTTAAGGAACACTTGAAGAAGTTTTCAAGACTCATTTGATAAAACCACGCATAACACTAGATATTCTACATAACATCGATAAAACAGCCATAAAACCCTCTTAAGTTCCAAAAGGCCCATACTACAGGAGGTTCTCAAGACTATTTCCCAAGGTTCGCTTAAAACTTGATAGTTTTATCGGTGCATACTTGTAAGGACATTCAAGACATTCTTAAAACTATGATAAAACTACCACAAGTTTTGATAGTTTTATAATTTTCCTCTTTAAGAATACTTCCAGTCTGTCACAAATATGCTTCGAAGATTCCATTTTTCGATTCGTTCTGCTGCATGCGGACTTTTTTTGTTTATAGTTGAGTAGAAGCTACTATATTTCTCTTCCAAAGTGAATACGTATGTAAATTAATTGTCAAGGTGACCATAAATGCATCTGTTTTTTGCCTGCGTTTGATGAATTTTTCATGTGACATTCAGTTTATTGGTGTTTCATAACATAAAAGTTCGAAAATTTAATGCACCTCTGAATTATTGCTAGAACACTGACGTATTTGAAAAATAAAACAAAAAGAAAATTCAACTTTTAGGCTGATAAATTGTTAAATCTTGAATAAATTGTGTCTACAATCCATTTTATGTTTCAAAATGTATTTTAAACAGCATTGTTTGTTCGTACCATTGGAAAAATGAGAGTTTTGTTGCATGCTTATGAAAATGGCTACCATTCCGAGGGAATCCAGAATAGCCACGCTTGCCATTTTTCAATGGTTTTATCGAAAACTATCATAAAACGCAAATAAAACTTATATTGCTTGCACAAGACTTACAGCTTTTTTGAGGAGCGCGATAAGTTCATATTTATTTTTTTGTTCTTGAAAAAGATAAGTTACGCTTGAATAAAACTTGTTTGAATTGCTAAAGGTAAACAATTCTTTCATAATATAGCCATAAGATCAGTGTGAATAAGGCACATCATAAACAAAGAAAATGTGAACGTGCAAATCAAAAGTGTCTATGCATAATTGTTTTTCTTAGTCATAATTACAGCTTATTATTTATTGTTTTTATTCACCAGCGGAAGTCAATAAAAAAAATTAACTTAAATATGCCAACAATGGTTTTGGGAATAATAACAGATAGTAATATTGCCTCTATGGCGGAAACATCTGTTGAGCGAAACATGATTTTTCCTCTTGATCTATATGCTTAACCTAACGTCGGAAGAAGTGCGCTGTGTAGTAGATCACTGAGCGGTTCCAGCGCACTACTTTCGACTTTAGATTTAACGGTGGTGGAAATACGATAACGCATTGCGATAACGCACTACCTGGGACGTTAGATTTATCAAGAGTTATGTTTTTCGGTTTTCAACTGCCGACACATTGACCATTTAATTTGATTCGTTACAAAAAATAGGACGCATAACGCATAGACCCTTCTGATAAGTCTCAGTAGGCTGCAAATCCAATGGAATCTAGCGATGGTAAAAAAATATTGGTCGTTGGTGGCTGAGATGAAAGAGTACTCAATATATTGGATAGGTTTTTATTGAATTTCCGCTTGAACGATCCACTATTTTATATTTTCTTTCACCTATGGGCGTCCATCGTCCGGTTTGTTTACTTTTCACATAATGTTCTTTCTCAAGAGTATGTGCTCTTATTCGAAATCAAATGGTTCTAAGAGCGCTTTATGGCAACATTTTCAAGATACATTTATCTTAAAGAAGAATGTCATATAACTTTTTCAAAACTTTTATCAGGTTTTATGACAGTTGCGAAACGATGTCTTGAGAGGGAATCAAGTATCTTATAAAATTACTTGTAAGGTGAATTACACTTATAAATGATGTAGTTTTACGGAGGTTTCTTCAAGTGTTCTTTAATCACTCCTAAGAACTGTTAATCAGTTACAACCACCTTAACTTGGAAAATGCCGTGATAAAACCAGATGATCTCCATAATGCTTTTATAAAACTACCATAAAACATGAATACAACCAATTTGCATTTGAATTGTTACTTGGGAAAGCTACATTTTCGAAAATATTATCGTTAATGAATAAACTTCTATCTCCATATTTTGCTTATGGACATTCGTTAGCTTCGAAACTTTTTAATCAATGTGGGAGTCTATACTCTACTTAATTGTTCGTACAAGAGAAAATAATACCGTGAATTCTAAAATGCGCATATAAACAAAACTCATTATTGTAAAACCTTTTTGAATAATAAAATTAAAATACGTACACAGAAAAGTGTTTCAAATCTTATGTTTCAACATAACAGGCTCTACATTTAACTGTCGCTATTATTTTAGTTATGAGTCTAGAGGATTTAATATTAATAGAATTGAATTATTAGAATTAAGAATTGTTTAGGGCACATGCGTTGGGCTTTTTTAAGCAGTATTTCGAAGCAAACGCATTTTAAAAAAAAATTTAAAGTGTATATATTCAATGATTGGGTTTCCGCCAAAACATGCTATTAAAAGGATCAGCATACGACATCTTACCGGGTTTCTCTGCGAGGTTGTTAAGTAAACAACGACGAGAAAAACCACTACTGGTAAAAATGAGAAGTTGTGTTTTCAAAAACCTCTAATTGGAATTTGGCTTCCATCACATGTGGTCTTTAGGGAGTGTAAAAACAGATTTCACATCGCAAGAACCATAATGTGCCTTTGACGGTATTTGAGCACGATCAAGCACGTTTGTTTTGAAATACTGCTTAACAAAAGCCCTATGCTCAATTTCAAACTAATTCTATTCAATTACATAACCTGCCGAGCGCTTTAGGACCTATCGATACTTTCTCTTCACATCTTTGGTTCTAGCGAATGGATGTAATGTTGATATATCGGAATTCTCATGGATCTAATGGTCGTTAACTATGGTTTTCTTGATATATGTACCGAATTTTCATCCTATAAGGTAAAGTGGGATATAAGAAAAGTGTGGGGAAGAGGGTATGTGCACTTTAATCCTTCAGAAATAGTTACTCGTTCAAAGAATTTCTGGAGAAAGCAAAAGTACAAAAACAAGAAAAACCCTACAATTCGTTAGAAATTATGAATAGTGTTTCATTTCATATTAGAAATATATTAGGAAAAATCCTGGGAGGGCCTACATAATCCTGGGGGGGGGGGCTGGCCCCCTAGGCACCCCCAGTAGTTACGCCAATGGTACAGACTTAAGATTCCAACTACTCTCGATATAAATTTGAATTTTGTGAACAAAAGAACACTTTTTTATTTTTATGTTGTGACTTCAAATTTTTGAACCAAACAACCGTATATAATTTTAATTATTATTGATCATGATGTAAAAAGTATACTATTTTAAATATATAGGATTTTTCACTATTACACTCGAAGAAAGAATGAACTTTGAATATTTTTCTTTCAATCTTATAATGATTTTCTATTAATTAAGGAGCTAACCTCATTACACTTTTCCTTTAACAAAAACCCTGCTTATTGTAGATGTAAGTGCAAAACGCAATGGTACTCAAAAGTTGGGAATACTTAGATCGGAATGAAAAACGAAGTTCAAGCGAGCGGAATATCCACGTGGACACCCATAAATACGCATATATCTGGAAATGCTTCATCAAAAATATTTCGCAGACTGGTGAAAGTACGTTTGTTCTTTGTGTAAAATCAATTTTTGGGATACTACAAGTTTTAGATCAAGATGGCGTCGAAAGAAGAGCAAGTGCGAGAAGCAATTGATGTGCGGTCGCAATGAAAATCCGGATCTGCCAGTGAAAACTTGCAAAAATGCTTGGGTTTCCTGCAAGCACTGTCCATAACGTTCTTAAATCTTTCGATACATCTTTGACAACAGCCAGGAAGGCTGGCAGCGGAACAAAACGGATCTCAGGAACCACCACGCGAAGGTGAAGCAAATATTGCAGAAGAGACTAGTTGTATCGGTACGTACTGTAGTCTAGAAAAATAAAAATGTCCCCAACTTTCGTGCATACTTCAAACACCGGCAAGGTATGAAGTCGTTCATAGGAGAAAATTGTACCGAACCGTAATGATGAACAGGATGTGACGGCTAAAACCCGGGCTCGCAAGTTGTATCGCGAATATCATCCTGAATGGACGATGAAACTTATGTGCTTGAAGACTGTAAGCAGCTTCCCGGAATGTCTTATTATACTGCAATGCAACGCAACGACGTGAAGGAGCATTTCAGGACGGAGCAAAAGGCCAAGTTTCCCAAAAACATTTGGTTTTAAAGGCTATATGGTGTTGTCGTCGAGCAAGCCAAAGCTTCATCACTACCGGTACCGTAAACAAGTAAAAATACCGTGAAGAATGCCTAAAGAAGCGATTGTTACCATTCCTACGTGTGCCATGACGCGCCCTCGCATATTCTGAGCCTGATTTGGCTGCAGCTGAAATCGGTTAGCGGAGAAGGCTGCACAGACCCGAATGGCTGAGTAAACTCAAAGTTCGTAGTTGAAGCATGCAGCCTAATTAAGTTACTGTTATTAGTTTTAAGATGACTAATAAAGCAGAATTAAATGAATAAAAACTGCATGTTGGATTGAACTAACAGCAAATTTGTTTAATTCCCAAATTTAATCAGTCCAGATTTTGTCGCGAACAAGCCTTACACACTTCTGATTAGTGTTTAGCAAAATCTGTTGGTTCTCTGCGTTTTAACAGTTGATCTGAAAATAACGGAGTAACAACCTCGGCGGACAATCATCCTGATGCTCAGAATTTTCGAACCAGGAAAATAGTTTGATTTTTTCGCACCCGTTTTCGCACTCAACATACCGCGCGAATGAATTTCGTGGTTTTTGAGAAATTGATGGATGAATGAAATTTTCCCCATACTGAAAAATCTGCTTCACTATCCCGGAGGGAGTTGTCCGCCAGGTTGTTACTCCGTTATTTTCAGATCAACTGTTAAAACATAGAGAACCAACAGATTTTGCTAAACACTAATCCGAAGTGTGTAAGGCTTGTTCGCGACAAAATCTGGACTGATTAAATTTGGAATTAAACAAATTTGCTGTTAGTTCAATCCAACATGCAGTTTTTATTCATTTAATTCTGCTTTATTAGTCATCTTAAAACTAATAACAGTAACTTAATTAGGCTGCATGCTTCAACTACGAACTTTTGAGTTTACTCCAGCCATTCGGGTCTGTGCAGCCTTCTCTGCAACCGATTTAGCTGCAGCCAAATCAGGCCAGAATAGCGAGGGCGCGTCATGGCAACGTAGGAATGGTAACAATCGCTTCTTTAGGCATTCTTCACGGTATTTTTACTTGTTTACGGTACCGGTAGTGATGAAGCTTTGGCTTGCTCGACGACAACACCATATAGCCTTTAAAAACCAAATGTTTTTTGGGAAACTTGGCCTTTTGCTCCGTCCTGAAATGCTCTTCTACGTCGTTGCGTTGCATTGTAGTATAATAAGACATTCCGGGAAGCTGCTTACAGTCTTCAAGCACATAAGTTTCATCGTCCATTAATATATTCGCGATACAACTTGCGAGCCCGGGTTTTAACCGTCACATCCTGTTCATCATTACGGTTTGGTACAATTTTCTCCTAGAACGACTTCATACCTTGCCGGTGTTTGGAAGTATGCACGAAAGTTGGGGACATTTTTATTTTTCTAGACACAGTACGTACCGATACAACTAGTCTCTTCTGCAATATTTGCTTCACCTTCGCGTGGTGGTTCCTGAGATCCGTTTTTGTTCCACGCCCAGCCTTCCTGGCTGTTATCAAAGATGTATCGAAAGATTTAAGAACGTTATGGACAGTGCTTGCAGGAAACCCAAGCATTTTTGCAAGTTTTCACTGGCAGATCCGGATTTTCATTGCGACCGCAATCAATTGCTTCTCACACCTGCTCTTCTTTCGACGCCATCTTGATCTAAAAACTTGTAGTATCCCAAAAAATTAATTTACACAAAGAACAAACGTACTTTCACCAGTCTGCGAAATATTTTTGATGAAGCATTTCCAGATATATGCGTATTTATGGGTGTCCACGTGGATATTCCGCTCGCTTGAACTTCGTTTTTCATTCCGATCTAAGTATTCCCAACTTTTGAGTGCCATTGCGTTTTGCACTTACATCTACAATAAGCAGGGTTTTTGTTAAAGGAAAAGTGTAATGAGGTTGCTCCTTAATTAATAGAAAATCATTATAAGATTGAAAGAAAAATATTCAAAGTTCATTCTTTCTTCGAGTGTAATAGTGAAAAATCCTATATATTTAAAATAGTATACTTTTTACATCATGATCAATAATAATTAAAATTATATACGGTTGTTTGGTTCAAAAATTTGAAGTCACAACATAAAAATAAAAAAGTGTTCTTTTGTTCACAAAATTCAAATTTATATCGAGAGTAGTTGGAATCTTAAGTCTGTACCATTGGCGTAACTACTGGGGGTGCCTAGGGGGCCAGCCCCCCCCCCCAGGATTATGTAGGCCCCCCCCAGGATTTTTTCCTAATATATTTCTAATATGAAATGAAACACTATTCATAATTTCTAACGAATTGTAGGGTTTTTCTTGTTTTTGTACTTTGCTTTCTCCAGAAATTCTTTGAACGAGTAACTATTTCTGAAGGATTAAAGTGCACATACCCTCTTCCCCACACTTTTCTTATATCCCACTTTACCTTATAGGATGAAAATTCGGTACATATATCAAGAAAACCATAGTTAACGACCATTAGATCCATGAGAATTCCGATATATCAACATTACATCCATTCGCTAGAACCAAAGATGTGAAGAGAAAGTATCGATAGGTCCTAAAGCGCTCGGCAGGTTATGTAATTGAATAGAATTAGTTTGAAATTGAGCATAGGGCTTTTGTTAAGCAGTATTTCAAAACAAACGTGCTTGATCGTGCTCAAATACCGTCAAAGGCACATTATGGTTCTTGCGATGTGAAATCTGTTTTTACACTCCCTAAAGACCACATGTGATGGAAGCCAAATTCCAATTAGAGGTTTTTGAAAACACAACTTCTCATTTTTACCAGTAGTGGTTTTTCTCGTCGTTGTTTACTTAACAACCTCGCAGAGAAACCCGGTAAGATGTCGTATGCTGATCCTTTTAATAGCATGTTTTGGCGGAAACCCAATCATTGAATATATACACTTTAAATTTTTTTTTAAAATGCGTTTGCTTCGAAATACTGCTTAAAAAAGCCCAACGCATGTGCCTAAACAATTCTTAATTCTAATAATTCAATTCTATTAATATTAAATCCTCTAGACTCATAACTAAAATAATAGCGACAGTTAAATGTAGAGCCTGTTATGTTGAAACATAAGATTTGAAACACTTTTCTGTGTACGTATTTTTAATTTTATTATTCAAAAAGGTTTTACAATAATGAGTTTTGTTTATATGCGCATTTTAGAATTCACGGTATTATTTTCTCTTGTACGAACAATTTAGTAGAGTATAGACTCCCCACATTGATTAAAAGTTTCGAAGCTAACGAATGTCCATAAGCAAAATATGGAGATAGAAGTTTATTCATTAACGATAATATTTTCGAAAATGTAGCTTTCCCAAGTAACAATTCAAATGCAAATTGGTTGTATTCATGTTTTATGGTAGTTTTATAAAAGCATTATGGAGATCATCTGGTTTTATCACGGCATTTTCCAAGTTAAGGTGGTTGTAACTGATTAACAGTTCTTAGGAGTGATTAAAGAACACTTGAAGAAACCTCCGTAAAACTACATCATTTATAAGTGTAATTCACCTTACAAGTAATTTTATAAGATACTTGATTCCCTCTCAAGACATCGTTTCGCAACTGTCATAAAACCTGATAAAAGTTTTGAAAAAGTTATATGACATTCTTCTTTAAGATAAATGTATCTTGAAAATGTTGCCATAAAGCGCTCTTAGAACCATTTGATTTCGAATAAGAGCACATACTCTTGAGAAAGAACATTATGTGAAAAGTAAACAAACCGGACGATGGACGCCCATAGGTGAAAGAAAATATAAAATAGTGGATCGTTCAAGCGGAAATTCAATAAAAACCTATCCAATATATTGAGTACTCTTTCATCTCAGCCACCAACGACCAATATTTTTTTACCATCGCTAGATTCCATTGGATTTGCAGCCTACTGAGACTTATCAGAAGGGTCTATGCGTTATGCGTCCTATTTTTTGTAACGAATCAAATTAAATGGTCAATGTGTTCGGCAGTTGAAAACCGAAAAACATAACTCTTGATAAATCTAACGTCCCAGGTAGTGCGTTATCGCAATGCGTTATCGTATTTCCACCACCGTTAAATCTAAAGTCGAAAGTAGTGCGCTGGAACCGCTCAGTGATCTACTACACAGCGCACTTCTTCCGACGTTAGGTTAAGCATATAGATCAAGAGGAAAAATCATGTTTCGCTCAACAGATGTTTCCGCCATAGAGGCAATATTACTATCTGTTATTATTCCCAAAACCATTGTTGGCATATTTAAGTTAATTTTTTTATTGACTTCCGCTGGTGAATAAAAACAATAAATAATAAGCTGTAATTATGACTAAGAAAAACAATTATGCATAGACACTTTTGATTTGCACGTTCACATTTTCTTTGTTTATGATGTGCCTTATTCACACTGATCTTATGGCTATATTATGAAAGAATTGTTTACCTTTAGCAATTCAAACAAGTTTTATTCAAGCGTAACTTATCTTTTTCAAGAACAAAAAAAATAAATATGAACTTATCGCGCTCCTCAAAAAAGCTGTAAGTCTTGTGCAAGCAATATAAGTTTTATTTGCGTTTTATGATAGTTTTCGATAAAACCATTGAAAAAATGGCAAGCGTGGCTATTCTGGATTCCCTCGGAATGGTAGCCATTTTCATAAGCATGCAACAAAACTCTCATTTTTCCAATGGTACGAACAAACAATGCTGTTTAAAATACATTTTGAAACATAAAATGGATTGTAGACACAATTTATTCAAGATTTAACAATTTATCAGCCTAAAAGTTGAATTTTCTTTTGTTTTATTTTTCAAATACGTCAGTGTTCTAGCAATAATTCAGAGGTGCATTAAATTTTCGAACTTTTATGTTATGAAACACCAATAAACTGAATGTCACATGAAAAATTCATCAAACGCAGGCAAAAAACAGATGCATTTATGGTCACCTTGACAATTAATTTACATACGTATTCACTTTGGAAGAGAAATATAGTAGCTTCTACTCAACTATAAACAAAAAAAAGTCCGCATGCAGCAGAACGAATCGAAAAATGGAATCTTCGAAGCATATTTGTGACAGACTGGAAGTATTCTTAAAGAGGAAAATTATAAAACTATCAAAACTTGTGGTAGTTTTATCATAGTTTTAAGAATGTCTTGAATGTCCTTACAAGTATGCACCGATAAAACTATCAAGTTTTAAGCGAACCTTGGGAAATAGTCTTGAGAACCTCCTGTAGTATGGGCCTTTTGGAACTTAAGAGGGTTTTATGGCTGTTTTATCGATGTTATGTAGAATATCTAGTGTTATGCGTGGTTTTATCAAATGAGTCTTGAAAACTTCTTCAAGTGTTCCTTAAAATTGAATTTGTTACTTGGGTTAGAAGTAAGGTAAACATGTAATCAGGTAAATTTCTGAAATCATAACATTTATTGAGGTTGACTTCAGTACCAGTAGTAGTCGATATAGATTGCATAATGGGTCTGTATGTCAGATTTTATCAAAATTCACTTCGCATTTATTATAACTGTTGTCTAACCTTTATACTTAAGATTTCTTTAAAGGATTTGATTTTCAATCAAAAGGTTCTATTTTAGGCTGAAATAGTTCCTAGTAAACAGTGGTGGCCAATATAATCAATACATCTACAGTTTTTCATACAAAACAGTCATATTTGACACTCTCCATGTCTAGACAATAGAAGTAACCTGAATTTCAAACTGTGTTGAATTTATAAACTGTGCTTCAAAGTTTTTAGAATTACCACCATATTTGAAAACTTTATTTATTCACCAATGTTTGAAAATTTTATAACCATTTATTTTCTTTTTCAAAATAGTTTATTTCAAAAGAATGAAATATTTTGCCAAAGAACTCATTCTTGTTCAACTTTTCAATTTAAAATTATTTAAAACTAATTTTCGGCCAAACCTTCTAACAAGGCAAATCTGATGCCATTATGTAGACTGTACTTGAAAATTTAAAAATTCAAAAGGGTGCATTTCTTATTTTCCCTATACTGTAGTTGTTAATCTCTTTTGCTATACCTTCACAAAATTTCAGAAAAATTTCCATGGAATTTCGATGCCTAGAATACTATCAATGTCAAACAAAATCTTATGTTTAACCTCAAATTCCTTATGGATATTTTTTTCGAACTGCCGTGAAGTTCTCAATAGCTCTGCTTTCTTTAAATTGCCACGTCGTAGTACGTTTATATAAAGGCACTGAAATAGGTGTGTAACTGGCGGGTTTGACTGCAACTTATTAGTCGAAGCTAGGAACACTCTACAAATACCTGATATCAAATAATTTAGGGAAACGACTCTTTCATCTCAGCCACCAACGACCAATATTTTTTTTACCATCGCTAGATTCCATTGGATTTGCAGCCTACTGAGACTTATCAGAAGGGTCTATGCGTTATGCGTCCTATTTTTTGTAACGAATCAAATTAAATGGTCAATGTGTCGGCAGTTGAAAACCGAAAAACATAACTCTTGATAAATCTAACGTCCCAGGTAGTGCGTTATCGCAATGCGTTATCGTATTTCCACCACCGTTAAATCTAAAGTCGAAAGTAGTGCGCTGGAACCGCTCAGTGATCTACTACACAGCGCACTTCTTCCGACGTTAGGTTAAGCATATAGATCAAGAGGAAAAATCATGTTTCGCTCAACAGATGTTTCCGCCATAGAGGCAATATTACTATCTGTTATTATTCCCAAAACCATTGTTGGCATATTTAAGTTAATTTTTTTTTATTGACTTCCGCTGGTGAATAAAAACAATAAATAATAAGCTGTAATTATGACTAAGAAAAACAATTATGCATAGACACTTTTGATTTGCACGTTCACATTTTCTTTGTTTATGATGTGCCTTATTCACACTGATCTTATGGCTATATTATGAAAGAATTGTTTACCTTTAGCAATTCAAACAAGTTTTATTCAAGCGTAACTTATCTTTTTCAAGAACAAAAAAAAATAAATATGAACTTATCGCGCTCCTCAAAAAAGCTGTAAGTCTTGTGCAAGCAATATAAGTTTTATTTGCGTTTTATGATAGTTTTCGATAAAACCATTGAAAAAATGGCAAGCGTGGCTATTCTGGATTCCCTCGGAATGGTAGCCATTTTCATAAGCATGCAACAAAACTCTCATTTTTCCAATGGTACGAACAAACAATGCTGTTTAAAAATACATTTTGAAACATAAAATGGATTGTAGACACAATTTATTCAAGATTTAACAATTTATCAGCCTAAAAGTTGAATTTTCTTTTGTTTTATTTTTTCAAATACGTCAGTGTTCTAGCAATAATTCAGAGGTGCATTAAATTTTCGAACTTTTATGTTATGAAACACCAATAAACTGAATGTCACATGAAAAATTCATCAAACGCAGGCAAAAAACAGATGCATTTATGGTCACCTTGACAATTAATTTACATACGTATTCACTTTGGAAGAGAAATATAGTAGCTTCTACTCAACTATAAACAAAAAAGTCCGCATGCAGCAGAACGAATCGAAAATGGAATCTTCGAAGCATATTTGTGACAGACTGGAAGTATTCTTAAAGAGGAAAATTATAAAACTATCAAAACTTGTGGTAGTTTTATCATAGTTTTAAGAATGTCTTGAATGTCCTTACAAGTATGCACCGATAAAACTATCAAGTTTTAAGCGAACCTTGGGAAATAGTCTTGAGAACCTCCTGTAGTATGGGCCTTTTGGAACTTAAGAGGGTTTTATGGCTGTTTTATCGATGTTATGTAGAATATCTAGTGTTATGCGTGGTTTTATCAAATGAGTCTTGAAAACTTCTTCAAGTGTTCCTTAAAATTGAATTTGTTACTTGGGTTAGAAGTAAGGTAAACATGTAATCAGGTAAATTTCTGAAATCATAACATTTATTGAGGTTGACTTCAGTACCAGTAGTAGTCGATATAGATTGCATAATGGGTCTGTATGTCAGATTTTATCAAAATTCACTTCGCATTTATTATAACTGTTGTCTAACCTTTATACTTAAGATTTCTTTAAAGGATTTGATTTTCAATCAAAAGGTTCTATTTTAGGCTGAAATAGTTCCTAGTAAACAGTGGTGGCCAATATAATCAATACATCTACAGTTTTTCATACAAAACAGTCATATTTGACACTCTCCATGTCTAGACAATAGAAGTAACCTGAATTTCAAACTGTGTTGAATTTATAAACTGTGCTTCAAAGTTTTTAGAATTACCACCATATTTGAAAACTTTATTTATTCACCAATGTTTGAAAATTTTATAACCATTTATTTTCTTTTTCAAAATAGTTTATTTCAAAAGAATGAAATATTTTGCCAAAGAACTCATTCTTGTTCAACTTTTCAATTTAAAATTATTTAAAAACTAATTTTCGGCCAAACCTTCTAACAAGGCAAATCTGATGCCATTATGTAGACTGTACTTGAAAATTTAAAAATTCAAAAGGGTGCATTTCTTATTTTCCCTATACTGTAGTTGTTAATCTCTTTTGCTATACCTTCACAAAATTTCGAAAAATTTCCATGGAATTTCGATGCCCTAGAATACTATCAATGTCAAACAAAATCTTATGTTTAACCTCAAATTCCTTATGGATATTTTTTCGAACTGCCGTGAAGTTCTCAATAGGGTTTTGTTGAAATAAACCTCGGAAATCTCCTTCAAAATTTTTTAACCCTCCTTAGAAATTTAGCTCGATATAACTTATAAATTTTCATTGTATTGTTCATAGTATTCCACTGTAAAACAAACTTGGTTGATGATTTTCTCACAGATCTTTCAAAGAGTTATTCAATAAGAAATTTAAATTGAATTCCATTGAATGGCTTTAAAATATCCACATTGTAGAAACCGAAAAATAATCTCTGAATTTTAAAATTACTGTTTTTTTTTTAATTCCTTTATTATCAAGATTTTCAGCCCTGGGCTGGTTCATCTCCCGTCGTAGTCGCTCAAATAACTTTTGGGTATGCTTCGTAACTTTGTCCGGGGTGAGATTTAAACTCGTGACTTTGGCGTGAGAGGTGTGGATGTTCCCCACTGTTTTTTTAACTACTGTTACTGTTATCTGTTTTTTATTCAGTGATATTTTGACTGCAGATAAATTCAGTTAGTAAAATTCGAGAAGTAAAATTGCTATGTTTAGAAAGATTGCATTTTCATTTTATCTAACAATTGATTTACAGAGCTCCGTACAATCTTGACAAACGAACAAAATGAAATATGAAAAAATTAAGAGATAGGTATGTATATCCTAATACTTCAGATATTTGTTTTTTTTTTCAAGAAAACATAATCGTGGAACAGGTTCCAGGTTTTTCCCATTTTTTTAGATCATTTCAATAGTTATTTTGTAAAAATATATTTGAACCCCTGACCACGGGTATTAAGGACAACATCATACCCTAGATATTTTCAGAGTTTTTTGTAAGGAGCAACTTAAAGCTAATAGCTGCATATCAAAACGCTCAATTTGAAAATATCACTTGTAATACAAAAACCAAAGGACCGATATTATATTCACAACATATTTACTTCTCCACTGTTCTTTCAGAACACCAAGAATTTAGATTCCAATCATCTAACGTTGATAATTCCGGAACAATTGAAAGCAATACTAGTGTTCTTCCTCAACTAGCAACTCCATCAGCTTCATCGGAAAACGGTCGTTCTCATCTACGTTGGAATACAGTCGTAGCAATGATAAAGTGTTCTGCTATGTTTGCTGCTTTTTTTTGAGCAAAGGCTTTGCGAAAACAAAATGAAAAATTTGTTTGCACTATTTTCAATAATTGGAGAAAACTAGGCGAGAAAATAAAAGCTCATGACGATACTACATTGCATAAGGAATGCTTCGAAAAATATTTACTTCACAAGCAATCGTTGTCATCTAGAAATTTACACGAAAAACGTTTAAAGGTAATTGAAGAGCAATAGCAACATTATAGAGAAAACGTTAAGAAGGTGAAGGAAGTTGTGAAGGATGAGTATCTACCGACAAAATTTTGAAGATTTTAAACGCGTTATCCAAATCAATCTATATTTTAATATAAATTTAAAATGTTCATTGACTCAATGATGTTCTTTGAAGTTTTAATATATTCAGTTCAAACTTGACTCTATGTAGAGTCAGGTCTATTCTGTGCCTCGGTTAGTGGAGATGCCTTAAGAGAATCGAGTAAGGTGACTACAGTAACCTCGTGTGAGTCGATTCTCAATTTGATCCACACGGAATAATACGAGGTTTATATTCACCACACTCGATTCTTTTAAGACATCTCGACTCATCGAGGCGCAGAATAGATCTAATTATTCGATTAAACTTGTTTTGATTTATCAATTAAAATAACCTGTCCCCAACAATAACGCTACTTTCTTCGCTCTTCTCAATATTTCTAAAATTGAAAAAAATCTTCGGGTAGGCCCCCTCTAGGCCCCCTCCAGACTAATTGTCTAGTTCCGCCAATGGTCTGTACTCGAAAAAATGCACCATTTTTATCCGTCTGTAACTTGTGGGTAACAATTGATGAAAATCTAGGTATAACTAGTTTGTAGTGAATTGTTTACGTGTGCAAAATTTCATAATAATCAGTTCTGTGGTTATTGAGATGTCATCGAAACAAGAAGAAAATCGCCGGAGAATTTCGCGCGCCGTGGTGGAAAACCCGACTGCGACCATGAGATGGATCGGAAGACAACTGGGAATCACCCATACAACTGTGTTTCGGGTGGTAAAATCGTTTAAGGAGTACCAGACGACCGACGGGCTGGAAGTGGAAGTAAATCGAAGACAGCTGAAGGCTCGAAAGGTGTTGGGTTATTTCAAGTGTAATTCGAGCCTTCCGATTCGCGACACGGCTCTGAAGGCAAAATGTTCCGCCTGGTTCAAGTGTTCCGAGAGTGTGTTAACGAAACCGATGAGTGTGGTTATGGATGACGAAACCTACATTAAGGCAGACGCAAAGCAGATACCGGAGGTGTTGTTCTACGTTGGCAATTCACGGTTTGATGTTCCGGAAGATATAAGGAAGAAGAAAGTGGACAAATTCGCCAAAAAATTGATCTGGCAGGCCATATGCCAATGCGGTAAACTGAGTAAACCGTACATCACAACGGGTACCATCAACAGCGAAATTTACCGCACCGAGTGCCTCCAGAAGTGTTGCCCTTCTTGCGGTCCCACAGAGGCGAGACATTATTTTGGCCGGACCTGGCATCATGCCATTACGCGCGATCGACGTTAGATTGGTAAAGAGACAATAACGTTGTTTTTGTACCAAAACCGCCAACCTCCCCAATTCACCAGAGATTCGTCCGGTGGAAATATTTTGGGTCATAATGAGAGCCATAGTTCGAAAATTGTCCAAGGTGTTTAAGAACGAGCTGGAGTTAAACAAAGACTGGATGAAAGTGACCAAAAGGCCGGCTTCACCATTGCACACAATGTAATGAGTGGTCTTAAGGGAAAGGTGCGGGCTTTCAGCGATGGAAAAGAAATTGAATAAAGTAATTTTGCCGAAACATAATCCATATGTATTGAAACTTTCATTCCCTGAAAGTTTCAAGAAAATCAGACTTAAAATAAATGTTTGGCGAACACTTCTGTCTGGTGCATTTTTATTGAGTACAGGCCTTATTAATCCTCTCATTTCAAACTTCAACCCAAAACCGATTGCAGTTAGTTTCTTAAGCCTCTGTTAACAATGCAAGCAATAAATCACTTGAGATCATAAATTTTCATAAACGGGACTCTACCTTCAGTAAACACGTTATCATTGCAATACTTGCAAATAGCTTAAACTCATTACCTTGGGGTAAAATATTGGAAACTTTGGACAGTTTTAGTTCTGTATGTATTGTTTACATCCTGTAAGTTTCATTCAAAAGTGCTGAAAAGTTTGTACAGAAGAGGAGTTTCCCTTAACAATAGAAGTGGTAGTTTACATGTGCGAGTTTGCACGGAATTTACGGAAGAAGCGATTGTTTACGTTTGCGTCATTGGCCCTTATTAAAACTCCATGTCGAAACGTTTGGAATCGTGAACGCTACTGTTTCCTGTGTTATCAAACGTCACAGAGAACGTCTGACCATCGATCGGAAAGAAGGAAGTGACAAACCAACCGCTTCTGCTCGGGATATTGCAAAAGGTAAATTTTGATCAAAAGTTTTCTGCAAAAGGTCCAAAATAGGAACTGTGAACAAAAGTTCAAGTACCGAAAGGCACCCCTTCTCGAAGATCATGGTTTTCACCTTGTCGTAGGTGAAAAGGCTTATCTCATGCAAACAGCCGTCATGGGAGACCAAGAACATGATCAGCAGTGATAGTATGAAACTCTGCTTTCTTTAAATTGCCACGTCGTAGTACGTTTATATAAAGGCACTGAAATAGGTGTGTAACTGGCGGGTTTGACTGCAACTTATTAGTCGAAGCTAGGAACACTCTACAAATACCTGATATCAAATAATTTAGGGAAACGACAAAAGTGCACTTTTCATTTCGTTGACAATTCTTTCATTGATGAAGTTATCAGAAGCAGATAATTTCTCATCTCCATGCGAAGCGCTAGGAGCGGACAGTAATTTTACTGCTAGAACAAATAGACATGAAGAGAAAGTGCATTGATAGTTCCGTATAGAGTAACGGCAGGCTTTGAAATTGAAAGATACAAGATTGAAAACGAGCGGAGGTTGAAATTGAAGATTGAAAACGATCAATACACTTTCTCTTCATGTCTATTTGTTCTAGCAATAAAATTACTGTCCGCTCCTAGCGCTTCGCATGGAGATGAGAAATTATCTGCTTCTGCTAACTTCATCAAAGATCGTTACTTCCGCGCTGGGGAGAATACAAAAAATAACAATCAAAAGTGTAATTCTTTCATTGTTGTTTAGTGTCTAATTGTCATTGATTAAACATCAAATATACCTACACAGTTGGTTCCATGAACTATCTTATTCTTGGCCTCATTATCGAAAAGGATGAGTGTTTTGATCATGATTATGAGCAACTAATAATATGTCCTGTTGTTTCAGTTGCAAAAAATTCAAATATATATTATTATTTAAATGGAACATACGACAGCCACGATCAAAGCACTAACTCTAACAACATATTATTTAGCTATGGATCAGACCTTTCGAACTAAACAAAGGTCATCGAAAAGTGTTACCTAGGACAGATGCTGACGAAGAATTAAAGGCTGAAGTTTTACGGAAGAGAGTAGGACGCGGAGGGTCCACTTAGGGCAGCGAGTAGCCTTGAGACCATAGAACAATTCTTCTCTATATCTTAGCTTAGCTATGCTTTAATAGTCTCTTGAGTTAAAGTCATAAATCAACAAGTTACATTACAAGTAGGTAAACTACTGCTAATGGAATAAGTATTAGATTACCAGATTAAAAATATCCATGTTGTTCCGTTGAAATTAGGCAGCTTAAAAACAAAAAGTATGGTCGATCCTTACATAACTTCGATGAAAATAAACAGATTTATCCTGGACACTTTGTTACATAAAACACTTGAATAACGATAACAGTATTAAGCGGAATAGAAATCGTTTTTAAAGTTTGAGTCGGAAAGTCATAGGATAGGCAGTAAAAGTCATCAGTTTTCCATCTTTCACGAGAATTTCCTTTACTCTGACTATCTCTTATTTTCAACAGCCATCAACTTACCATCCCAGGTATCTTAAGCACTTGACCCCTGTTGGTATTATTCTGTGGATACCAAATCTATATTTCTACACTTTATCAATAAATTGTCCGTAGCAGCACTGACTGAAATGTTGCATCGTTGAAAGAAAAATTAAAACTGAGACCCTTTTTGAAGTGTTTTTGTTTCATTTACTGTAAAAATGTATCCTTTTCGTCTCACAGTCATTCAGGTAAACATAAATACATCTCTACCAGATAAAACCATCATATACCTAAAAAGTAACAAAAATGATGTCAAAAATTGTCCGTACACTTACGTCCTTATTTCAAACAAGTCGAGTAAACAAATGTACGTCGATCTATCAAAAGCAAAAGCACGCGTTGCATTACAGAGAAGAATTCTGCCGCTGTTTACAACAGCAGGCAAGGTAAAATTTATATATTTTAGTATTTTTTCTCTGAAATTTGATGGTAAAAGCTTGCCCGAAATTGCAGGCATAGTAAACCGCCCACGATCATGGGTTCAGTATGTGTTGACAACTCGTCACCATCGCATACTTTTGCGGGAAATTAAACAAAATCCTAGGTTGAGTGCTCCCAAACTTGCTTGCTGACAGTCTGTCGAAGTACGCCAATATCAAAAGTTAACACCAAAACAGTACGGAATGCTCTCCATAATAAAGGTTACCGAGCTTACGTAGCCGTTCATATCTGCCATAAATATGAAAAAGCGGCTGGAATAAGTCCAAAAGCACGTGGTCGAGCCAGAAGAGTTCTGGCAGAACATTCTATTTACGGAAGAGAGCAAATTCAATATTTTGGATCTGACGGATTAGTTAGAATATGGCGCAAACCAAACACTGAATTAGATGCCTAAAAATCTGAGGCCGACAGTATAGCACGGTGGTGGAAATGTGATGGTTTGGGGTGCTTTTAGCGCAAACGGCACCGGAAACTTGACCTTCATTGACTGCATCATGGATCGATTCGTGTACCTGGATATATTGAAGAGCAATCTGAAGGACAGTGCGATGAAATTGGGTCACGAATCTATTTCGTTCAAGATAACGACCTAAAGCATTCCTCGAAGCTCGTGAATGGCTGCTCTACAATGTCAAATCGACGGTTCCACATCCTCCCCAATCACCAGACCTTAACCCCATAGAGAATTTGTGGAATCATCTGGAACGGAAGATCCGAGAACATACAATTCAGAACAAGAATCAGCTAAGAGAAGTTCTCATGGAAGAGTGTTAGAAGATCTCGCCCGCAGCAACCCAAAAGTTGTTTCTGTCGATGAAAAAGACGCCTACAGAGTGTAATTGCAGCAAAAGGCGGCCAATATCTAGTATTAACTTGTTATTTTGATTTCGTTTTAGAGGAATTTCTTGTCCTGTACGGACATTTTTTTAATGTCAATTTTGTCACTTTTTTATTGTTTATGATTTTTGTTTAACATAAGAATGAATTTTCTATTGATTTTACTACTGGTTACATATATGGAGATATTGTTTTGTGTAATGAAAAAAATATAGACACCTCTGTTGATTGACTAAATATGTGTTATCACTTAATTTATATCAGAACAACTGGTGTGCGGACAATTTTTGATAAAGTGTACTCTTCGTACAGTATGGATAGCGATTTTCATCGCTAGAGACTTGGCCCTATAAAGGGGGTCATGAAAATGAAAAAAAATGAAAATGAAGTTCAAGTTC
>JASCZW010011042.1:0-33561 GCA_034211315.2 Aedes japonicus | reverse complement strand
AGGCAAAAGCGCGCCGCCACTGTTGCCAATATAATCCGTGAACGAAAACGCAGCCGAAGGCCTCCTCCGCAGGATCTGCTTTCCTAGTGCTTTGTGATGATTCGCGTGTTACGGATATTTTCGGAAGCACAGAGGCTCCCCGAAAAATGTCTACCCGTCTGTTGAATTCCGCTGCATGGGAAAAAGTGTATTTGGGCGCGAAAGTCGGTTCTCTTCGCAGATCAGGAAGAAGCACGCATGCGACCCTGGTGTAAAGTTTGGTAAAAGTACTACCACAGCGCGAGCTACGGAACCGAAAACTAGGTGTCCCTCGGTCTTGGTACCATGAGCATGTGACATTTGTGTGTTCTCGGAACTTTTGCACCATAATCGGCGAACGGGTCCGTCCGTCACTTGGAGTGCGGTTTGTGTCAGATAGTCAGTAAAATTTTGACATCAAACTAGGATCGCAGCAATCGGTGGGAGGTGCAGAACTGTGATAGCTTCTTCCCAAAATGTCAAACTCTATTGATCGCCGATAGGAATATGGAAACTGGTCTGGATGTCTATTGTGATGCCCTGCATTCCTGTTAATAAGCAATCAATCACCGTCAACGCCGGTGATAATGTTCGCTCATCATGAATGCCGTTTTGCGTTGATTGCTGTCGATTATGGCTGCGCTTTGAATTGGCGATAATCATCGTTTGTCGTGACTACTCGCCCGTCCGGTACGAAGCTACATAGATGATCGAACGAAACAAGGGTGGCGGTGAAGAAAATTGATACTCATCATCATCACCATCAACGGTAATCACCTACCCCGATAGAGGCACCAGCGGTATTGAATCCTGGCACTGGTGGAAGCGATCCTTTGAGTTCTTCTCTGAGGGAGAGAACAAGATGAGAAGGATGACAGCAATCATGCTATCAACGCTGTCATTAAAATATCATTACCAACGCTCATCACCATCAATTTCTTCATGCCATCAGTGTACCAGCGCGCGCGCTTTCTGTGCACCACAGTGTACGAGTGTAGAGTTACCCCGGGCTATGCTGTTTCGATTCAACGGTTTCAACTTATTCCGGGTACATCGCAGAGAAGTTTTCAGGCCGCAGAAGTGTTGCCAAGCAGCATGATTGCTTTAGTGCCATGAGAAATTGAAATCTAATTTTGTTCTAACGCTGAACAACACCTTAATTATTATAATAGAGAGCTCATTTCGAAGCGAACCTTACATCATTGATACAGCTTCTGTTGTTTTTATGACGGTTGCACTAATTCATAACAAACTTGCGCATTTCATATGTTTACTCATGTGGGACTATCAGCTTTCAAACTTCCATGTGATTTGTTTTTGTTATCTTTCTAAAACACTATATCTAACACAAACTTAACAAAGAAAAGCTCACAGCGAAAACTAAAATTTATTGAGACATGCCATCCTACAAACACTTTTTTACGCTGTACCTAATAGGGTATGTGTCCCTTAACTCAGCCTATTATGCAATAATCGATCACATTTTTATTATAACTCATACAGTTTTTTAACCTGTAAGCGAGATTCGACTATTTAGACACTTGCTAAGACAAGTTTGATAAGATATTTGGTAGCATGTATCACTAAAAGTTACACAACTCTTTTCATAGATGCCATAAACTTTCGAGGGAGTGGATGTTATGTCGGTCTATAAGCACCAAATTGGGTCTATTCGTGAATGCAACTTCGTCCCATTCGATGGATTTATTACTAAATGCAGTCTTTGTACGGTTTTTTTCTAATTTTATGAATTAAGGCCTTGTAAGCTGTACTAAATTTACTTAATACACCATTTCACAACACAAACTTAAGTAAAACTGCTCGAAACACTTAAAATGATGTTCCACATATGATTTATCAGCCATTCAATAATGAAAAACATTATAATTCACTATACATACAATGATTTTGTCTTCCTTCGATTTGTGTTTAGATGAGCCACTTGAATATAAGCAACCGCAAATTCATGCATTTCGCACTTGAAATTTTACCAATAACAACCCTTTTACTACGTTATGGATACAACAGGCCATAGTTGGGAACATACAAATAAATATGACCCCAACATTGGGTCGTACGATTTTCTTTGTAAAATCATTAATGTTCTAGCTATATGAACAGTTAGTTTGTAACGTGTAACTATTTTCTGCACATCCAGACTGCATTACTTGCTTTAATCGATTCAATTATGCCAAATTTAGATCACTTGAACTTCGCGTAGATCATCTGTTCAGCATAACCAGTGAACGTCATGATGCCCCAGAGTTCAAGAAGCCAGGAAAATTACGGCGGAAGTGAACAACTTTACAGATGATTAATGAAGTTAACGACATGATTTGGTACATAGGCTGAATGAAGGAGCTAGGCTAACATTACATCCCCTTACCCTATATCTCAATTTTGTCTATCTGTCCTTCTCTAACGTAAACCTACAAGGTACAAGCCCAATGGAGTTGTACGCAAAGATACTTTGACTAAGCAGCAATGTGCAATCTAGATCGTTTGATTGCTTCAAAGAGTGGGCCAAAATTGGGTTCGTTCCAAATCTTATTCCCATAAACTTAACGTTCGCACTACATCCTTAATTATTTTATACTAGCTGAACCCGGTGCGTGCGCTGCTACGCTTGCAACTAAATGAAGGAAAATTTAATGTTACTGGAACTTCAGCCATGGTTTTTTATCGGAATGAGTTTTTTTTTCTTGAATAAGCAGGGGTTCAAACTTCAAATATCAAAACATGCATCTTACCCGAGAAATACACGTTTTGTGTTTAAGTATCCTGGATAATTTCATTTTGGCAGAAATTGTGTAAGCCATTTGTATGGGAGCCTCCTCTCCAGAGGGGGGTGGTTTCTCAAACCACCATACAACGACTGCCTTCAAAACCCTCTTCACATGCCAAATTTGGTTCCATTTGCTTGATGAGTTCTCGAACCATCACACGGGGCTCTTCGACTATAATAAAATAAATTTGAGTTTCATTTGTTGAAACCCCACCCTTTCAAAAAGGGAGTGGTCCTGAACCACCATAGAAATATTCTTGCCTTCAAATCCTCCACATGCCAAATTTGATTCGATTCTGCTTGATTAGTTCTCGAGTTATGAAGAAATTTGTTTCTCATATGTATCAGAGCCCCCTTCCTGGAGAGAGTAGGGCCCCAAACAATCATAAGAATCCTAGAGGGTTTGAGCTGTTTAGTGGAATACCTGTAACTGGAAATTCAGAAGAAAAACAGTATCTTCCATTTAATTCCAACTACCTTGTTATCTCGACAGACGGTATTGTGTCTGATATGCATTTTTCAGTGTCTCGTACTAATAAGTCGAGTTATTAGTACGAGACACTGAAGAAGTCTGCACATTGTAGACGAAATACGCGTATCTGTCGAAAATAAGGTATGGTAGTTGAAATTAAATGGAAGATACTAATTTTTCTTCTAATTTCTAGAATCATAAGAACCGTTCCCAGCCCCAAAACCCCTTCATAAATTTTCACGTTGGTCGGTTCAGAAATTTCGACTCTATAAGGGTCTGATAGGCAGACAGACAGACAGAAATTCATTTTTATGTATATAGAAATCTACCCTCCAAAAACTCTCCACATGCCAAATTTGGTTCCATTTGCTTGATTTGTTCTCGAGTTATGCTGAAATGCGTGTTTTATTTGTATAAGAGACCCTCTCTGCAGTGAGCGGAGGAGTTTCAAACCACAATTGAAACATTTCCTGCCTTCAAAAACCTCCACATGCTAAATTTGGTCCATTAACTTAATAAGTTCTCGAGTTATTCAGAAATTTGTTTTTCATCTGTATATGAGCCTCTTAGAAATATTTATTGCCTTTCGAAAACTTTCACATGCCAAATTTGGTTCCATTAACCTGATAAGTTCTTGAGTTATTCAGAAATGTGTTCATTTTTATGAAAGGGGGTTCCCCCCCCTTTCAGATGGCGGAAGAGTCTCAAACTTCCAGAGAAACATTTATCTCTCAAAAACCTCCACATGCCAAATTGGGTTCTATATGCTTGATTAGTTCTCGAGTTATGCACAAATTTGTACTTCATTTGTATGAGAGCCCCTCTTCAGAGGGCGGAGGGGTCTCGATTTACCTTAGAAACATTTATTACCTTCAAAAACATCTACCTGCCAAACATAGCTCCATTTATTTGATTAGCTCGAGTTATGTAGAAGCTTTTGTTCCATTTGTATGGGAGCACCGCCCCCAATCCTAACAGAGAGAGATATGAGGGGTCTCGATTTATTGCCTTTAAAATCCCCGCATGCCAAATTGTGGTTCCATTTGCTTTATTAGATCTAGAGTTATGAAGAAATTACAGTTTCATTTGTATGACAGCACTCCTTCTAGGAGAGGGAGGATCCAAACCACCATAAAAACATTTTTCTCCTCCAGAAAACCCCACATGCCAAATTGGGTTCTGTTTTGTTTGATTAGTTCTTGAGATATGCAAAAACTTCACTTCATTTGTACGTGAGAGCCTCCTTTCTAGAGAAGGAGGGGTCTCTGACTACCATAAAAACATTGCTTGCCTCCAAAACTTCCGCATGCTAAATTTGCGTTCCTTGCTTGATCAGTTCTCGAGTTATGCAGAAATTTGTGCTTCACTTATATGGGAGCCTCCTTTAAGAGAAGAGAGGGGTTTCAAACCATCATAAGAACCTTCCGGTGTTTAAGACGAATCCAACAAAGTATCCAACAAAGAATCTGCCAAACGGTCCTTCCGTTCGCGAGTTAAATCGTGACAAAGGAAACCCCAACTCATTTTTATTTATATAGATAACCTGTCTGATATCTGCATTCATACATATTGCTTTCAGTGGAAATAAGGTGAATGACATATGATATCAAGATACTCTATATCACGTAATATACCATGCAGTGCGAATGGGTTTCTAGTCATTTGGGACACTTTTACCAAAGAGGCTGGTTTCATTCACCTCCAATTGCAGACGGTTTCTACTAGGCCTATGTCTGTACAACACTATCAAATGTGTAAATGACGAAAACATGTCGAAAGATATTCTTCGCAATCAACCACCCCAAAACCCAGCTCCACCACTCTCAAAGACATGTCTACTTTCTTTTCCAGTTGTTTTGGTGGCCCTAAAAAGGGCCATTTTGGGTTCAAGGGAACAGCAACTTCCACCACCTCATTTCGTCATGAAGCTAGTTTACTTGGCCACGGCGTCGGGTTGCTCGGATCGCACGGGTTTGGCTAGCTCTTCCGGCAGTAGGCGGTTTGAATTTCTAGAGACGCCAGGGCCATCCGCCAATTCATTTAATTCAGTCGGGAAGCTACGCTTTCAATCCGCTCGGAAATGTCATTGACGAAGCTGTTCATAATGCTTATCGGTTTGGAGGAAACGACAGTATCGGGTTAAAATGCTCAAGCACCCGGTAGATGTGCTGCTATACGTTTGCTTCTTCCGAACCTTGCTGCTGGAACTGTTTTCCTTTCGAGATGGCGGAGCAAGAATGCACGTTCTGTTGATATTATCGACCACCTAGCGAGCATATTGCATCCTTATTGCGTTGTAGATGGTAATCGTCTGTTGTCAAACATTCAACCAAACAAATTCTTCAGTTGGCAAACTGTTTTGGTCGTCCTAATAAGGACGGGTTTAGCTGAAAGGGGGAAACATGGTTCGCGATTGAACTTGGGCTTTCTTCTTGGTCTTCTTGGTTCAGCCGCTTGTCGTTGCGGGTGGCTATCTGCATGTGACATGAGATGATTCTTGTCTCGTTGTTGTCGCGGGCTTCAGCAGCCATGTTTCTCGCAGCAAGATTGGCGGGAGCATCGGCACCAACAGCCAACTTCACCAACGCCTATCTGGACAACGACTGCTCGACAGTGTACCCTCTAAGGTGCTTGCTACCGCCAAATGCGTTCCTACAGCATATCTTGCTCTGCACAGCTCCACGACTGCCGAAAACCTAAATCAAAATGTGTTCCTTTTAAATATCATTCATTGCTTCCTAGGAAACGTTGCTTACTTAAACATGAAGTCTATGCTAGGATTGTATTTACGTTATTTTCAACAGCTTCAATCAATCAATTTCAATATTATAAATGTCGTGCACTTTGAATCATTTCTATGAAAATGAAGCTTAATCTAAATTATCTATCGTTCATTTTAACATAAAAATCTCATACTCTAATTGTTATGTTTTGTATTCTCGGTGCGTGGAGTAACGATTATGATGTAAAAATCTCGTTTTGATCAACATTTTCAATGAGATAACACAATACAAAAATTCATACTATAATTGGGTCTTAAAGTCCATTTAAACCGAAGAAAATGAGTCTTTAATGGACGAAATCGATTGAAAATTCTCGAAGTTATGAGTGTTTTTGTAAAACACTCAAAAATGTTGCTGAAATACTATAGCTTCAGAGTTCCACTACTAGGTGTCGTTGTAAGCATACAAACAGGGTATGTAAAGTTTCTCATTTGAAACTCTTTTTCTCTATCAATCAATTTGATTGGAGTGCAGTCATAAGGTTTGAAAACCGAGCTGGATACAAAAAAAAAGTTATTCGGGTAGGCATGTCAAAGGACAAATAGTGACTCGCGAGATAACAAACAAGTGAGTTAGGAAGGTTTTGGAATCCACAGTTTGTCAGAGTCTCCAGGATCAATTTAAAAATAGTGTCTATATGCAGCGTAGACAACGAAGAAAGAAATTGACAGTGTTTTGTAGAAACATAGTTGCCACAGGCATAACAAAACTTTTGTGGATCATTTTTACACTTGAATTCACGTTATGTCGTACACATGATTAAGCAATGTTGAAGAAAGAAGTTGTCAAATTGATTTGATCGCGTTAGATTCTCGCCGAGTGGTCTCACAAACACTAGCGCAAAGTACATTGTTGGAAATATCCCATTTTATATTGCGTGACAGCTGGCTGAGGTTGAAAACAGACTAAAGGTAATGTTAGTAGTTTTTCTATATTCATGTATGTGAGAATGCGTGTTTGCATAAATCTGTGGATGTATGTGTGTGCGAACTTACAATAACAGATGTATTAGCAATAATTAGCATTTCAAGCTTATTGGTTTCTCCATTTGCTTATTACTTGCTCTCAACTTAGTGTTCTTAATGCACTTCCACAGTTATTAATTGAGACCCTTCGATGCCAGGTACCATTTTTACATTACACTTGTGTGACAAGTACAATCATACCATAGACTAACTCAGTAGGTCCCGAACAAGTACGATTTTTTCTTGACTCAGTCAGTACTAGCACATCGGCCCTGCTGTCGGTCCCAAGTTTAATAATACACCTCTAATAATGAACTCACATGAACACTCAAATGTTCTCAAGTCAAAATAACACAGCAAATCAAAAAAAAGGCAAGATATATGTACAGTAAGGTGCTGGCTTCAAGGTGTACTTTCGGACCATACCATAATGCGGAACGTAATTTCAAATCGCTAGTTGCATATTGATTGTTGATCATACTTCCTGTTTCAGGTGTTATAGCGTTCATTAACGAAAATCCCTAGACCAGACCGGGAATCGAACCCAGCCACCTCCAGCATGATGTTGTTTTGTAGCTGCGGCTTTACCGACTGAGCTAAGGGAAGACTTGGCAATTTATTTACGAGTGTTAAATATCTAGTCTTTTCAATATCATTTATGCTCTTCAATTTCCATTGATTTTACAAAATCATAACTTCGACAATTTTCTAAACTGATTTTATCCATTTGTTAATTTTTTTGATTTTTGGAAGGTTTTGTAAAGCCTATTATGGTATGAATTTTAAATCGTGTTATCTGTTGAAAATGTTGAATCAAACGAGATTTTTACATGAACATTTGCAGAAAAACCAAAAAATGCCATAATCTTTCAATAACTCCAAAATTAATCAGGACATAATTTTAATCAGGACATAATTTTTAGAAAATTAAATTAGCTCCATTTTCATAACAAAAATGGTTTAAGTAGAAAGCGTTAAATTGAAGTTTATCCCTCGCATCGGTATTTATCAGAAATTTATATTCTTATTAAAAAACCAAATCAGCAAATCTGGCAACTCTCTTCAAACCGCAACCCATTAGTTGAGCACACACGTTTGCTAACAACTGCTCCACAAAATCCTGCGCTCCCATTCACTTCGTACGGAGAGCGGTGCACCAAAAACAAAATGAACCAATCCAAAAAGCAACACAACGCAGTTTCCAAGCGGACACGAAACAAACCCGACGGAACGGACGCTATTTTGACCACAGTTGAAACCGTTTGGCGCGCTTCTCTTGCGACGGATTCATACAAACTTCCGAACACACAAGTGCTGCTCTCCCGTTTGACTTTTTGTACTGAGAACCCGGCCGGATTCAACGGGCGCGTGACTACACCGACACACAGGGCACACAAATTATGTTAGTTTTAGTTAAGAACCATAAAATAATTTCGAACATTCTTAGTGTACTTGTAAAAGTTTCCCCCAGGAAATCATGATCGGGAAGAGATGGCCGGTAAAATGGAGCGCGCTTTCGGCGGTCACTCTACTGAATATACACTCGACAATACGGGGAATGCGACCACGTGTTTTGCTGCGGTGGTTTCGCCTCCAGTTGGCAACGGAGCCGGGTTGCTTTGAATGCAGTGCCACTGTCAAAAAGCGGGTGCTGCGATGTCCGTTGTAGCAGTGCAAAATGTTGCGGATTTTTTTGCACTTTGCGAAAGTGCAATTTTCAACCAGTAAATTCACTAATGCGTTCTATAGTTCAACATGAAGCTCTTCAAACAAACTTGTGCAATTTGTTGGGGATGGATCATAAGTTTACTTGTTAAGAGTTTAGGATCTATGATTTAATTTTAGTAACGTGCAATAAACCCAGTGCTACAAAATGGCGTGTTTTGTTGTAAGGCGCACGTAGAGAGGCGGCGAACATACAAGTTCGCAACAAAATTTCACCCGTCTTTGTCATGTTTGCAGGTGGTTTGCTTTTGTGTTAACCTTGAGTTGAATATCGATGATGATAAAGATGCTCTTTAGCTTATTTTTAATCAATTTTGATAATATAATGAACCATGAAATTCTTACAAGAATCAGTCGCCGCAAATTCTGCCACATGCCGGCACAGCCACGTGATCTCTTTTCCTCAACTGTAACATTTCAAATGATCCAACGAATCCCACTCACCAAAGAGGATTTTGTTTTTACTCTTTCTACCAGTGAGACCGCCTGGTAGCTGAAAATAGGAGGTAAAGCTACCACGACAACAGCCGCACCAGGAGTATTCGCTCGGCGGCAGATTCACGCCGCAACTTCTGCCGCTTATGATGCCCTGTGACGTGGATTATCGATTGCTCTCATTGATGCCTACTTATGATGTCTCGTGATTTTGATGTGCGCTTTAGAATATTGAAAAAGTGTATAATGGCCGCGCGGCAGTGCTATCGCTATGCAACGCCATACACCGCAACACGCGA
Organism: Aedes japonicus; assembly: GCA_034211315.2. Lineage (NCBI taxonomy): Eukaryota > Metazoa > Arthropoda > Insecta > Diptera > Culicidae > Aedes > Aedes japonicus. Next base: position 24,079 of record JASCZW010011042.1, on the reverse strand, counting down.
GCACCGTGGCAACCATGGCAACACAGATGGCGACTCTGATCGTCGTCCGCCATGCTTGTTCGGCACCCATCATCGTTCGTTGTTTGCAGCAATGTGCTAAATTTGTTTTCCTTTTTATCTCTTTCAGATTCCAGAAGGCATGCATCAAATATGGCGTTGCCGATGTGGACCTGTTCCAGACGACCGACTTGTGGGACAAGAAGAACATTGCACTGGTCACTACCACTATCTTCGCCGTCGGTAGAGCGGTAAGCATCTGTATTAGTGGAATAAGCGTATATTTATAATAACACCACCACGGTAAACAAAAACCACGTGTTTTTGTTTACGTTCGATTCTCGACTGTTCTTTGCCTTGAGAAACCATCACTAACGCAACGGGGTTGTTTCGGAGCTACTTGGTTCGCTGTGAGTGGGAATAGTTACACACCAGTAGGTCGTTAAACTGACGGTTCTACAATTCAAAAACCAAGTGATGAACTCGGGATATGAAATCAGCTGATTTCACTTCACTCACCGCTTGTCACCTTGCCAAAGGAAGGCAGGCGGTTGAATGTCTGATGGTTTTTATGGTGTGTCAAAATCTCTCCCTAAACATCTGATAAGAAAGCGGGAGTTTTTGCGTCTTAGTCGGAACTGTTCCTCGATGAACTGCTTTTGAACTAATGGAAACGAATGATCAAGGGTTGAAAAACGTGGCCGGTGTTCTCAAGCCATGTTTAATAGACAATGAGACTGTATACACTTTACGTAATAAGATTAAACAATTTAGAATGAATTCTTCAAAAATAAGTCGTTTTAGATTGTGAATGGAGACCGTTTCATAACAGCTACTTCTTCTGCAGTCAGACTCTTGATGGCGTTCACCGGTGGATAGTGGAATTTTGTAGTGGAACTCTAGCTCAAGACGGTCGAAGGCGATACCTGAAAATGATAAAATAATACAAATGAGTATAAGCTCGATGAAATGAAATGAATCCCTCCATTATTGAACAATTTTCAATTAGGTTTCACACGTTTTCACCCATATTTTCGGCTTCGAGCAAGACGGATCGAAATCATTTTTTTTTACATGCCGAACCAGACTTGTTCGAAACGAAAATAGGGTTGTATATCTTTTCAATTTGCTTTATTATCCCATGCTAACAATATGTTTTTATACATAGAAAAGTTGAGTCTTTCATTTGGATTGAATTACCTGAATTCTTGACAAGTCAGTTAGTTCACAAACGTTCGTTTCACCATGTTACAATCTCCAATTAAAATTGAAGGACACCATCAAAAAGCTGAGAAAAAATACATTATATACACTCCTAAAATTAGACATGCATTTGAATCAGCTAGCATATGAAATAATTCTGTGTCGTAAGTTACGAGATTTCGATACATAGTGCGCATTCTACATTGGGAAAACGTTTTTCTTCAACTATTCGCGGCAACCGATTTTCAAACCTCTAATTCTAAACATTCTTTAATCAAACCACTTCACTTAAAATATTCATATGATACCTTGATTATTGGGTTTTAATTTGATTACCTTTCTAAAAGTGAGACATTCTGTTAAGCCATATTTTTCTTTAAATAAGCCACATACATATAAAAATACTGCTGTTTTCGTTGCCAATATTAGAACTATTATTTTTCACTCAATTGTTACACTCACCTGAGAAGTTTGGCGCTTTCAATCCGTTCTGGATAATTCAGTCTATTGTACTAAGTAGAAGTTCGCGTAGCAAAATGTAAGCAAGCACAATTGGCAGATGGACTTCGTTCAGTCCCAGGATTTCAAGCTTTGTGGATTGGGCCTCGCTTGCGAGTTTTGCCAGTTTACCTTGCTCAGCTAAAGTTAAAATACCGTAAGTGCGCTATATTTTGCGCATTTAAGAAATTATAAATTTGATATCATTATGGAAGAGGCCTAGAAAGAGTTACACGATTCTTGTCTTGCTCTTATTACGTTGTGTCAAGTCTATTAAAAGAGCGCAATGCAGTACACCTGTAACTGATCAGAAATTTATTTAAAAAAATAATTTCTGGATTGATGTATGTGTTCCTAATTATGCGCACTAGAATTAAGATATTCCAAATTTTGCGCACTTGTGTTCCTAATTGTGCGCACCATAATAAACTAATAAATACTTATGCAAACATTGAAAAAAATTGTGTGGTATAGTTTTAGCGGTATAAATGAATTTTGATAGTAAAGTAGGGTAAGTCTACTAATTTGCGACCTAGCTAGAAATCGATTTATGTTTAAAAAGTGATAGTTAGAAAATTTTTCATTTGTGTTTCTTAGAGACTTCTATTCATTTGTGAACACATCAGTATTATGTGGAATTTTCCATGGATTTTTGCCAAAAATATGTGTGGATTATTTGCCGTGCAGGTTGACAAGATATTGGTTTCCGGTTTATCTTTGCCTTATAAGGTTGAATATCAGGTAAACGGAACGCTTTTTCAAAAACATCCTCTTCAACAGCGTTGGTGTTCTGTCCCGCGGTTTCATGTGAACAACTTGTAGTGGCGTCTTTTTCAGCAATAGCATTTTCTGATGTGCTCAGATTGTTCAACCAATTGTTAGGTGACATCAAGAAAAACTGCACGATGATCAACTGTAACAAATGAAAAATCTTTTTAGTATCATGTAATATAAATTAATGGTTTGTTTGATTAGTTTGATTCACCAAATCCATCTTCAACGGAATGGCACCCTGTCGAACTAAGATGCCACGAGTGGCCATTTGCATGGCTTTGGCCAAATTATCCGAGGAATATACTTTCCCTCGGAAGCCAACATGATGAACTGTAAATAATAAGGAACATGGTGAAAAAATGGATGCCATATTTTGCGCATCAAATTATGCAAATTTTCTGATAAAGTGTTACACAAACAGCAGAAATGTTATGTGATGAAGGTAGTATACCTATTTTCCTCATTTGATAGTGATTTCAGCTTTTTAAACTGTTTATCTGGTAATAAAATCTCTTGTGACAATTGACACTTGTCTTAGCCCATACGCTAACAGGGCGGAAAATTTGATGATTTAGAAGTGCGCAAAACTGTTTACGAACGGCGGTTTAGGTATGAGCATTTTTTTTCATAATGTATCCCATTAATCGAAAGTCAACACAATTAACTAGCTTTTCGTGTCGAAAGTCAATTTAAAAAATGCAGCAAATCATAGTTACAGCACGAAATATACAAAACTGCGCAAAATTAGGCAATGCGCAAAATATGGCGGACTTACGGTATTTCATGTTTCAATCCGTATCTTTTTTCTTAAGCTGAATGTCGTCGCTTTATAATCAGTTCGAAATCTTCTTCTGCCGGTTTCTGTAACAATTGTGTAAAGACAGCAGGTTGTTAGTTTGACCTTCCTTGTGAATTGGGGTCGGTTTTGACCATTGAACGTATACGGTCTTGCAGATCGACCGACATCAGTGTCGTCAGGATGATAACATTTCATGTATGTTTTTGTATCATCAATGTTGTTTGGGGAACTATATCATCAGTACACCAGGTACAGCACAATAAGGTCATTGTATGTACACAACGAATTAAAAAAGTTAGTGTAAGGAAGTCAATTCTGTGTTTTTATTCAACAGAGTTAGCCAACAAATTTCTAAGTGATTTCTTCTGTTTATTTGGAAGTTACTTTCGAAAATCTTCCATATTTAGCAGCAGGTTTTGAAAGTCGTTTTATTTTTTTGGTCACATTTCTGTTATAGTCTTGCATTAGCTTGATAGCTCTCTCTGCGTGATCATTTACCACTCTGAGGTGATTTATTTTTTCCTTCCCTTCTTGCATTCCTTGTTCTAACTCTTTTCATTTACTGGTTCATCAAAAATGCTGGTATCAGTACCCAAAACTTTCAAGAATTCTACAGAATTAGTTGTAGCTAGCTCGTCCAACGAAACCAAGTTCAGCTCAGCGAGAGAGACATTCCGTTTTTTTGTTGGATTATCATTACCTTGCCCTGTTCTTATAAACTGGACAAGATTCTCTTGTTTTTCATCTGATAATCCACTGTCGAACACAGACAGTCCGACAAGCCTGCGAATTTTCTTCGAGTAGCACCACGGACATCCTTGTAAAAGGTCTCGAAATCAATAAGATCCGCCATCAACTTGAGATCACTGCGAGGGGTATATGCGGAAAATCATGTTTCGACATACACTCCAACTATGACAACACATACGCTGAACACTTCGGAAGAGTCTTCTTGAGTAAACTGAATAAATACATCTTCAAGCTGTAGCTGTAGATCGCCTTTGCCATCCAACGAGCATTATGGACAGGAGCTTGGAGGGACACTTCCCAAAACAAATATTGAAAGTTCCAACAACTCCCGGTTATTATCGCTCGGCTGTTCAAGCTGAGAAATATCATTGAATTAAAAGAATACATTTAATGGCATGTACTTAAATTAAATACTCACAATGATATTGTGCTCCGCGAAACGAGCAATTTGAGTTGAACGACTTCTCAAGAAATTGGGACTTGGTAGTTTTCCTTGTCAATTGTTTTCCAGTGGGGTTGAAATTGCTTGAACATAGAAATGTCGTTGGTCTCTTAATGGTATGGAATAGATTTTCTAGGACAGGTTCCCAAATATGATGTCTACATACTTACCTTACCAAGATTTGACTCAAGTTGGCGCTCTATCCACGAAGCAGCACCGTTTATCCATCCTAAGTTGAACATAACGTTTTGTTTAGATTAGTTATCATATTTCAATATAATAAGATGCTAAGATTTACCTGTATTGACGAACGACATTGCTTTAACGCGTTCAGTAAGATTCCTTTTGTCAATCCATTTCAAGACAGCTTTCCTGACCGCTTTTTCAAGCAAAGGAACGCCAAGTAGCTGGGTAGTGCTTTTACCTGTCGCAAAAACTGCTTTTCGATCGACCAGATCCCTCCCAATTAATATATATAATATTCACCATTCTACCGTTCCAGTGGGCAGTGTTTGCTATATCAATTAGTGTTTGCTAAATCAACACCAAATAATTTCGCAGCTGCTGCCAGGATGACTGTAGCAGAATCTGTGCTGACCCTTGGTGCATCAAGAGCTTGGGCTAATTCCGGAGTTACGACATGTTGTGTTCTTCTTCGTGAGCTTTGTTTGTAATTGCGATTTTTCGCTTCTCCAGCTGTATCCTCAGAGCTTTCACTGGATGATTCGCATTCTATGACGTTGTCTACAGTTCTCGAGAAATTCATGTTAAGGGTCTAAAAACCATTTGTAAACAATGACTTTAAATGTTGATTTCTCTTGAATCTTAAATCACTCTCGTGAAATAAAAGCAGCATTTGGTAGAAGAATGTTCTATCATATGGAGTAGCTGGATATAGTGGAATTGTCGTGATTCGTGAGATATCAACGGTTAAAGTCATTGTTTACAAATGGCTTTTAGGAGATAGTCATGAATTCTTCGAGAGTTGTGTTTTAAAAGTAACATACACATTGATTTTATTATATTAAAAAAAATATTACCGATGTTCGACTGAGCTGCACTCTTCGTTCGACGTGCTTCCAACAGGTTTTGCTTTTCCTTTTTACATTGCTCTGTTATTGCCTGCTTCTGCGTTTTGGCAGCAAGAACACCATCGACACCAGAAATCTGGTTCTTCAGAAACATGATATCTTCAAGTAATGCTTGCTTAACTGCTGAATCCGTCCGCCTTTGTATCTCTTTTTCCAGTTCCTGTATGGCCATAATATTTGCAATATCGAAAAGTTTGTCAAGCTAAGTGTAAAAGCGAACCTCTTTTTCCATTTGCGCCTTGCTATATTGCCGATAACTCGACATGAAGCGATTCGACCTTCGTAATACACTTTATTTCCTGAATGATCGATATTTTTGTTTTCTGCCAGTAGCATAACACTTGCTTAGCAGTGTTCCGAGCACTAGCTCTGATAGGAAGTTTTAATGATTGAAGCTGATAGTAAAACGCAGCTGATAAATCGGAGGCGAGCTCCAGTTATAATTATAGTTATCATTTACATCCAGGTCCCACAAATTTCACAAGGGTGGGTTTCCTTAGCTTATGTGTCATGTTTAAGGTCTTCACCTAAAATATGCAATTCAAGTACTTGCCACTAGGACCACAAATGACAACTTCACTGGACAACCGCTTTGTTTCTCTCTTGCTTCTTTCTACAATGTTGTTTTTGCAGTGAATTTGGCTACATCCGGATACCTCAGGAACCGATTCCGGTGGGGTGGGTTCAAAGAGGACAATTTTGGAACCTGAAGTTTTATTTACAGGTTACTCTTTATACTTGAACTTTTATTTGGTTAAAGGCCGCACATAGCACCCAGTACACCAAATAGGTATTTATTATTTACAAATAAATAATCTGTTTTAAAAGCAACTTTCAAAATCTAGTTATCAGTGACAATTCCACAAGAGAACTTACTTGCTTACTTACTTATGCTGGTCCAACGTCCTTTATGACCGCACCTGCGTCACGATATTTCTCCATAAAACTCGGTTGAGGGCTGCTTGTCTCCAGTAGCTCGAATGCCCCATATTTCCAAGCTTTTGGTTTAACCACCTAGCTCGCAGCGCTCCTCTACGTCTTGTACCGGTCGGATTCGAGACAAACACCATTGGTTGTTGTCCGACATTCTTACAACATGTCCCGCCAATTATAGCCTTCCCTACTTTCTGGATGCTGTGTGGCGCAGCTCAGCTCGTGGTTCATCCTTCTACTCCATACACCGTTTTCACATACACCGCCAAAGATGGTCCAAAGCACGCGTCGTTCGGAAACTCCAAATGCTTGCAGGTCCTCTACGAACATTGTCCACGTCTCATGCTCGTTGAGAACTATCGGTCTTATCAGCGTTCTGTACATCGTACACTTTGTACGGGGGTGAAGTTTACCAGACCTAAAGGTCTTGTGGAGTTCATAGTAGGCACAGCTTTCGTAAACTCCGCGTATCCGAAATTCTCTGCCGCAGTTGTTATCCGACGTAACCAATGATCCGAAACTCATCAACCACCTCGAACTCATCTCCGTCGATTGTCACAGTTTTGCCTATGCGAGCTCTATTACGCTCGGTTCCTCCATAAAACAGATACTTAAGACTTAGACGCATTCACCTTCAATCCAACCTTTTTCCGTTTCACGTTTCAGCTTAGTGTATTGATCAGCTATCACCTGGAACGTTCTGCCGACAATGCCCACGTCGTCTGCAAAACAGACGAACTGGCCGGATTTATTGAAAATCGTACCTAGCATGTTAAAGTCCGCACGTTGCATAACACCTTCTAGCGCAATGTTGAACAGGAGGCAGGAAAGACCATCGCCATCCTATCCTGCCTTGTTATTCTTAAGCTGTTTGATAGCATCTTTAACTACACTTATCGTGGCACTTTGTCTACCATACCGATGAAACCATTCCTCCTGCTGTCTTGGTATTTCGCCTCTGCGCCATTCAGGTGTTCATTGCAGTGCTGATTCCACCGTTCAATCACCTCACGTTCGTCCGTTAAGATAGCTCCATCTCTATCCCGACACATTTCTGCTCCCGACACGAAGCCTTTACGGGATGCGTTGAGCTTTTTGTAGAATTTACGCGTTTCTTGAGAACGATACTGCTGCTGTATTTCTCCGTACTACAACTCCTCGAAGGACCGCTTCTTATACCGGAAGAGATGAGTTTGCTGTCTTCGCTCCTGTCTGTATCGCTCCACATTTTGACGATAATCGACGAAAGGTGTCAAGCGCTTCTAGATAATAAGAATGCAGCGCGGACATTGATGCTGCTGCAAGGGACTCTTGCTGCAGCATCAACGCCCGCGCTGTATTCTTCTCTTCTAGAACCGTTTGACACTCTTCGTCGAACCAATCGTCGTTTCTCCACAACTTATATGGCTCCTTGCGTTGTTGATGGTTGCTTTGGCGGTATTAAAGCAGTTCTCAAGAGGAGCTTCGATTAGTTCTCCCTTTTCCGGCTACGCTGCTTTAAGGCTTTGCGCATAATAAGTTGCGATTTCGTGTAGCTTCAGTCGCTCCAGATTATATGGGTTTTCGTTCGTAGGCTGATGGGCGCTGGCCTTTCCTATAATCGGTCTGAATTCCTCCTAAAGGGGCCGAAGTCCTTTGTGTGTTTCAAACGAGTCCGATAACGCACCCGATATCTTCACGTAACACTGTAAACCATCCATCGTAGCCTTGATCATTCTGGTCAGTTTCCCGGGTAAAACGTTCTCATCCATAATCTTCCATAGCTCTTAACGATCAATAGTATGACTATCAGTCGATGACGACAAGTCGCCAATTTGTCCGGGCCCATTTTTATAAGTCTCGCTTCAATGCCATCCTTCCCAGCTGTCTTGTTATTCTTAAGCTGGAGGATGCTATCAAACCCTTTACTTCACTTATCGTGGGACTTCGTCCACAGTACCGATGAAGCCATTCCTCCTGCTGTCTGTATTTCGCCTCTGCGCCATTCAGGTGTTCATCGCAGTGCTGCTTCCACCGTTCAATCACCTCACGTTCATCCGTTAAGATAGCACCATCTTTATCCTGACACATTTCAGCTCGCGACACGAATCCTTCACGGGATGCGTTGAGCTTTTGTAGAATTTACCCGTTTACGCGTTAGAACGATACAGCTGTCTCTATGTCTTTGCACTCCAACTCCTCCAGGTGACGCTTCTTATCCCGGAGGAGATGAGTTTGCTGTTTTCGCTTCTGTCTGTATCGCTCCACTGTTTTCGAGTTCCTTGCTGCAGCATTAATGCGCATTCTTCTTATCTTGAACTGTTTGACACTCTTCGTCGAACCAATCGTCGTTTTTCCACAAATTATATGGCGCCTTGCGTTGTTGAGGGCTGCTTTGGCGGTACTCCAGCAGTTCTCAAGAGGAGTTTAGATTAGTTCTCCTCTTCCGGCAACGCCTGCTTCAAGGCTTTGCGCACAATAAGTTGCGATTTCGTGTAGCTTCAGTCGCTCCAGATTATATAGGTTTTCGTTCGTAGGTTGATGGGTGCTGGCCCTTCCTATAACCGGTCTGAATTCCTCCTAAAGGCCAACCTGAGCATTGAGATCTTCGATGAAGATTTTGACGTCGTGGTTTGGGCAGCTGTTGTATTCCAGAAATTTTCACAAAAATACCGGTTCTCATAGTACAAAGTCGGCTCAGGGTTGGTTGCTGGCATTAATTAATCGAGTTCGAGTCGTGATCGGGTTTTAAAAAATAAAACATTGGATTTAAGTATCTAGAACATGAAACTCGAACATTTCTACTTTTTCCATGTGGTTAGTATTGCAAAAAGTTGGGGTAACTTCGTTAAAAAAAATCAGTTCCATTTTACCACGAATTTTTATCTGAAGAAAGTTTCTGTGAATCCGTCTGTTTGGGTGCTTTCTGTTTCCTGTAGGTTCGGAGATTGTGACGCTTTTTGATATTCTGTACAGTTCCGACGCTAATATCTACTTTTTTTTGGCAATTTCACGAACGGAATACGGTTTATGCTATTTCAAAAGGCGTACCGCTGCCACTTCCTTGCTGGTCTGATGCTTCCTTTTTGCGTCCAGATTCCGGTAAATCTTCAAGGGAACACGTTTCTCCAAACTTCTTAAAAATCTTGAACACCGCAGATTTAGTGCACTTGACGCTTTTTGCCAATTCTTTAAACGACAACTTTTCGGAAAACCATTTGTGCAGAATTAATCTCCAAGTTGATAGGCTGATCCGACCCATCGTGCGAAATGTCTCACTTTATTTGGATTTTTCAATTGTTGCCAAAGTAAACAATTTTTTTATTCACAGAGCAAAAATTCACAATTTTTCGTTAAGTTTTAACCCTGAACCATTGATTAATAGGTGTCCACTTTCTTCAATGAACATTCCTTATTTCTGCGGGCATGTAACGTTTCTATTCTGTTCCATTTAATTCCAGTGCTATCGCCATCCGGAGTTCCGCGGCCCGTATCTGGGCCCACGCCCATCGGAGGAAAATCGCCGTGAATTCACCGAAGAACAGCTGCGTGCCGGCGAGGGCCTGATCGGCCTGCAGGCCGGTTCCAACAAGGGAGCCACCCAGACCGGGCTCAACTTTGGCGCTACCAGGAAAATTTTACTCGTAAAATAAAACGACTCATTTCACTCTCGTCTGTTCCGTTTGCACACCAAAAATATTGAGTTGATTAAATTATTTATTTATTTACGCTGGAGGGCGTTTTATAAGAACGGAGCGAATACGAAACCAATCATATAAAATAGATGCTGTTCTAAATGATTTGGGTAAATACCAGCCAATTCGCTTCTCTTCTATACTAGATCCTCTTATATTAAATTATTTTTCAACAATACAAATTTTAGGTTAAGCTAATGTTTTAGTCTTTAAATTTGTTTCTGTTTTACTTTTAAAATATTTATTATGCCTTCGGTGATTCTATCTATACCACTTTGATTTGAATAATAACGAAAAGTATTTGTACATGGTCTAACCGGATGAGTGTTGTCATTGCAATAAGTAGAGATTGGAAATGTTTAAGCATGGATGCTGTTACCTGGTGGAAAGCTCTGCTTTAACATTTCAATACTAAAGACTGTATTCGAAAAAAATAGACACACAAAAATGGTTGCCGAATATTCTATTCATGTCCGATTCTCTTAAAAAATTTTAGTAAACAAAGTTAAACATAATGTGGTTATGTTTCAACATTAATACTTTACTGAATCTCTTATCCATATCCAAATGTCCGCACCTTTGCCTCGACACTTCTTTTACCGACAAATTTTCTTCACTCTTTCGGAAATCTTTTTGAAATCTAGATCATTGTTGTTGTCATTGACCGTTGTTCTTTTTTGCATACTGAATTGATTGAAACGTTCACCATCTTGGCCGCATCCAGAATCGAAGACTTGAAGCAGGTTCAATAACTTCCTGTCCGTCACCAGATCTCTTGCCTTGCTGATGAAGGTTTGCCAGCGTAAACATAACACTTCTAGCTAGTTTCAGGCGCAATTTAAACTTTTTGCACACATGCTTAAAAGTTACAAACAAATGTGGGTATCTATTTTGCTTCAAATACAGTCTTTAAAACTGTTTTTTTTTGTATTTATTGGCGGCTAAATTGAAGAAACCATGATTAATCTATTGTCTAAGATATTGAAGCTTCTTGTAATCACGATGTTTTGCATTAAATACACCGATAATGAATAATCTAGACCTATTGAGGGTAAGTATCAATAATTCCTTAAACGCGGCATCCCAAATCAATCTGATTTTACAAGGTTTCTTGGAATTGGAAATTAATACGAGTGGTAAGTACCATATATCTCGGTGGATCGGCAACGTAAAGCTCTTCTTCCGAAGCGCAAAGAGCATAACCTTTTATTTGGTAGTCTTGAATCTGCTTGCTAAGGTTTCCTTCTAGAGCAGGCTCTCGAGCCATTCTCCGTTATAACAACTCCAGTCGACGTAAGGCCTTAGCTATAAGGTGATTCGAATTGGTCGTATCTCCTCCAGAGGAGTCCAGTCTTGAATCGGTTATTTAGTCGCAAAGTAGTATTGGCTAAGATCTTTTTTGCTCTCATCTCATCTACAGACGGCAATTCGATAACCGGTTTAGATGCAGAATCTTCGTTTCAGAAATAATCTTTAACCAACTCGTGGAGCTCTGCTTATCTGGATGTATTTAAGGATATGACAGCCCACACCGACAGATTTTGCATCACTGCCTCCAGCGTAGATGCAACTCGGAAGAGTTTCCCACAAGACATCCCGAGCTGGAACGAATAACTTGATAGCAGGCCTTGGTATTTAAGAGCTCAGATTGAGAGGTTAAATAGCTGCGGATAATACCACAAAATTGTTCCCACAACGATATGCGACTACCAAATTGATGTAAGACAATAGCAAAATAGTACCTCTCAGGGATTCCCAGGTATCCAAAATAACAAGTTTTGTAATTCGAGAGATATTTTGCTTGCAATTCTGAGATATTTTACCTCTTAACCTGAGCTATTTAATACCAAGGCCAGTTATCAAGATCATAATTAGGTATTTATATCACATAGAACAGACATCCAAGCTAGAGTACCCTCCGTGTGTAAATTTCTGGAACTGCCATTTTAAAATTACAGCGTGTTTCCGTTAGTTTTGGTGATTTGTATGTTGATGGCGCCACCTGCGCGCCTTGATATTAGATAGGCTGTCAATTTTAGTTTGGTGAAACCTGAACTAGGCGGCGCTGATTTTCCAACGGTTTGCTTTTGAAAATTTACACAGTAAATTGAGAAAAAAATGTTCGAGCCTGGATGTCTGTTCTCTGTGTTGATATGTTGTTGTCTCCTGCTCGGGATTCCATGGATTTTGAATGCTATTTCTTGAGAGTTTGCTTAACAAAAATCCGTTACTTGTCCAGTTGAGATACAACGCTCCTGAAGACCTGGACTCTCCTAGCTAGCTGCAATATTCGCGCAGTGTTTCAAAGCGTATTTATCGATGTTTTACGTGATAGCCTGTTCACGAATTGTCGCCATTATCCGCGTTTTTGGCCTTGATAAGGCTTTTAAGTTTGCGTCCGAGTGTCGTGTGTTCTTCATAGTGCTCAGGTGTTCCACGTCTACAGAAATTTATAAACGCGTCTGACTTTTACGAAAACCTCTGTGCATAGCATTTCGAACTGGACGAAGTTGAGCGCGGTTCAAGATCAGGTTGACAGATGCCAGGGGCGGTCACATCCGGGACTTATTCCAGCATCGGAGTAACGCTAACCTATAACGCTGATTTTTACAGTACGGTGAAGCACCATACTGCAAAAAATGAACGTTGTACGTTAACGTTTACCCCGTGCTTGGAATAGGGTCCCGGGGAGCTGTAGCCGTTCCCTAACCTAACTTCCTGTCCAACCTGATCTTAGACAGCGCGCTTCAAGCTTGAACTCGTCCAGTGTGAGGTCTAATCTACTGCCAACTGCGGGTGGAGTAGCCAAACGTATAAATTCGCGATTGTTAAGAATCATCATATTGAATTTGTCACAAAGGTTAATAAGGGTTTTCAACGTACAGTTATCCTCAGCCTGTACCCTGAGAGATAAAATCTCCCATGATCAACCGCGAACATAAGCAATGCAAAGGCTTTTATTTTCAATAACAGCCTGACATGCGACAATTCCAATACCTGGAATTGGAGGAAAATTTCATTCTATTGAAGGAGTAGTACTTTTAGATCCCCAAAAAGAACTCCTCCTCTACGTGAATCCTCACGATCTAGACGAATAACGATTTCGGAAGGGAGCCATGTTTCACAAAGAGCGAATGCATCACAACCGGTAGTGTTAGCTAAATATTTGAAAGATTCCAATTTAGGAACAAGACTTCTATAATTCCACTGCAGAACAGTGATCAAATGCCCGACCTCATTTGGAAATTTATCCATCGAAGAAAATGATTGCTGCAAGGAGGGGCAACTGTATCGCCAATTGCTTCAAAAAAGTATTTACAGTTGGAAGCATTGTCAAAACAATGCTTTTAAGAGGGTCAGATATTTCGAGGCACTTGAAGATACCTTTCACAATATCATAGAATGAGAACAGCCCTGTCGAAGCTTCTGTTCTTAAAATCGGGGCAACTGAGGTTTTGGATGTCCCCGGAACGGATGGCAAATTCTGTGAGTAATTGGTACTACGCAAACCAGGAGGAATTGGATTTTCCTTTTTTCACCTTTTACCTTGAAATAGGCAGGCTGATTAGGGGTTTATATTCAGCAATTTTTCCGGGGTGGACGCGTCTTCACTTCAGTGAAGCACCTTCCGGAAAACTGACTGATGTTCCCTCTTCAGCCGAATGAAAGTCAGACTCGGCATCTGACAGAGGAGCAAAGGAACGTCTGGAACGTTGTTTTAGCGAGAGTTCAAATTTTCCCACGCATTGTTTGTACGCCGGGTACGACAAGATAGCATGAGAAGGAGTTCCTTTGCAGAAAGGCGCCATCGGCATGTTTCTCCCCGCAATCGGAGCAGAGTGCCTTGTGTCAGCAATGGGAGGTTGTATGTCACATCTGCTTGCATTTTTGGCAGGACATGATCCGAGCTACGAACAACCGCACAGGAAGTCGAATTTTTCACAACTCAACGTATTGAAGCAGAGAATATCGCACTAACGAAGTTTAAAGAGGTAAAATTCTTGTCACCCTTATTAATAGATACTGTGCCTAGTCTTTTCACATCCAGTATCTTCACTGGAGAAAGCAGAGGGTTCTCAAAACGACCAACCGCCTGCTACAGTAGCATCTCGGGAGTCAAACTTATGTCGGTGACCGCACCACACATTTCAGGGAGCAGCAGGGACTACGAGAACGCGTCCAGGACGTTAACGACCCCCACCCCCTCACTCCCTGCGAGTTAACGCTCGGATTCCTCAGCGTCCACCCCACACAGGATTGTCAATCAAAGCCAGTGATATCCTGAATTACGGCATACTCGTCATAGCATCGCATAAGGATACGACATGGATCAACGGATTGGACTTGACGCGCAGGGCTGGTAGTTGGGCCTTCCTCAGTATGAAAGACACACATTCCAGAAATGGCAAATGGGTTAATGGTGCGGCTGCCCTCGTCCCGGTAAAACCTTGGCACGCCTCCGGATACGTTTGAAGCTTGTCACCTTATGTGGTGGGTAGTAGGCTCAGATGTTACATCTCCTGACTTACACCGATCCGGCTCTGAACACGGTCGCCATGAAGGACCGTGTCAACCCTATCATGATCTCCTTGATTCAAATATAACCAATGAATCACGATACATTGGTAAGGCAACTATCTACAACGTGTGGAGATAGCGGTTTGGAGGTGGGACCCAATGGAGGACAACGAGAAACAAAAAAGATTAAAGAAAAAATTAAACGACAATGGCAAAACACCAGGCAACGGAGACGGAGGTGGGATAGTGTTCGCCAGAGGCGGAAAGCTACAGAGATCACCAGTGCCGGATCTGGAGGCTACTGCAAGTACCAGCAGTAGCAAGTCACCGGGGTTCCTGACCCAGCTGTTCACCACGCAACGCAGCAGTAGCACAACTCGAGGGGACAGCGTTGTCAAACAAGACGCGATGGAGGTAGTCAGATACCGGAACGACGAGCTCTACGATTATGTCAAGGACAGGCACAACGTCCACAAGGAAATCAAAGAGATGGTGATGCATATCAAGAAGACCGGTCGTCATCGGAGATGACTTCAATGCTTGGGCTGTGGGGTGGGACGGCAGATGTACCAACGCTAGTGGGTGCAGCCTGCTGGAAGCTTTGACAAAGCTGGAAGTTACACTATCAAACGTAAGTCCGGCTAGCACTTTTCGCAGGGACGGCGGTGAGACCGTCATCGATGTAACCTTCTGTAGTCTGTCGCTGATGGTAGATGTGAACTGGAGAGTGTGTGAGGAGTATACCCATAGCGACCATCTGGCGGTATAGCATCGGCCAGCGAAATTCTGTCGCAATACGAAGGACAAATTGTTGCGAGCGGAAGTGGAAGACGAAAATCTTCGACTATGAACTCTTGAACCGGAACGTGGCACAGTGATTCCATCCCATACAAAAGGCGGAAAAAAGTCTTACAATGTATTTTACATAGTTTAACTATGTGTTTCCAAGTAATTTTGGATCGCTGATTTCAAATATGCTATCAAAATTGTCGTCTTAGGCCACACTACCGTGATATGGCCACTTTGTTGTACCCTGGAATGTCCGGAACATCCGAAAAAAGGATAAATTAATTTGTCTCGACCTAAAGCAATGTGATTTTCTTTAAATCATTTGTACATAAAATGTAAGTAAAACAACGTGGAGAACAATGTATGGTTCTGTAAGTGGCCATTCCATGGTCTTCCGGCAGTCCCGGAATATTCGTAAAACTGGATAATTCAGCAATTTTACACAAAAAAAAGGAGTGGGTCTTAGAATTTCACAACAGTGGGTAAGTTAGTTCATTTCGAAAAGTATATGACTTTACTATTTTTTTGTCCTTAGGGTGACCCATTTTGAGATAAGGTGGTCCAAAACCAAATGTTAGACAAATTTATAGTTTTAAAAAATTGGACCGACTTTCAATTTTTTTCTGCATACATAAAATGAATTTTCAGAAAAAGTAAGTGCATAGAAAATTTAAATCTTATTTTATTATCAATGATGAAAAGGTCCAGTTCTTAGTATTTTAATGGCGACTACAATTTTCATGTAAATTTCAAATAAGAAAAATCAGACGATGTACGTTAAGTCATAATATTGATTGTAATGATTTAGTCCAATATGCGTTTTCATCCTTTTTACTATTATCACAAAAGAAGGGTATACACTGACAAAAAAAGGAGAGGAAATCATAGAAATCTAGGGTTTTTTTCATTAGGGCGAATCTACAATTGAGAGATTCTCTCCGGGCTCGCTCTCTTTCATTAATAAACCAATCACCTTTACGTTTTTCATTTTACTATTTGTAGAGTATGCTAGCCAGCACTGTTGTGTTTCGATCTGTACTAAAGAATGCCTCGTAAGTTTTATAATGGCGCTGTAATGAATGAAAGAGAGCGAGCCCGGAGAGAATCTCTCAATTGTAGATTCGCCCTAATGAAAAAAAACCCTAGAAATATCGTATGGACATTTGCTAGAAGATACTATTGCATATTTCTAACGATTCTCTAATTGAAAAAATGATCGTATGAAAATTTTCTGCATAGAAAAAACAAAGTTGAAATCGGGATTCGAACCATCAACCTCGGAATCCAGAGATGAGCCACAATCCCACGAGACTATCAAAAAGCGTGTCATTGAACTTTGAAGGGTCATATACAATTTATGCTCTCGGGGGAATGGGGTTTGAAGTTTAGTAACAACAAGCAAATTTCGAAACAACAAGCGAAAGCAATAAGCTTGAAACGATAAGGAAGAAAGGAAGAAGTGAATTCGTTACATGTGAATTACATGTACATTTATTTGAAAATACAAACCTCAATTGGTCCACCTATTGTAAGATCTGACCCTTTTTTCACTTCCCTGGTAGTACTAGGAATACGAACCCGCATGTGGTCATTGTGGTCCTGGAATCTTGATATAATCACCATTGTACTTATTTTTCACTTATTCTCATGTTATTTGACGTGTCGCATGATGAGTTTTGACCCAAATTTGAATCTGGCAACACTCCCGGGAGTCGCCGGATCATCAACCCGGATGTGACCAATGTGGTTCTGGACTCGTAATATCATTGCCATTGAACTTACTTCTGAATTCTAATTTGAGGTGTCACATAATGGGTTTTGATCTAAGTCCGAAATTGACCACTTCCCCGGGGGTATCTCCGGAACCAGTAAATCAATTTCAATAAATTTACAAAACGACGAACGTAACGAGATGACAGTACCTTTCATACATTGTTTCATTCAAATCGGTTCAGTAGTTGCTTGAGAAACTGAGTTAGAAATTTCGTTACATACACACAGTCATGTGTTCAGTTTATTGAGCTGAGTTCGTTGTATGTAACACTCGGCCCACTAGGCCTTGGCTTAAATGGCGATTTTCCAAGATATATACTTATATTTATATGCATATGTATACACTGCTTTGTAAGAAGGATAAAATCGAGGTACATTGGATCTATTGCGAGATTTATGTTTTCACAAATTTTACGTGCTTCTCATACATTCCCAGACACTGGCCTCCTGAACTCATGATTGCGCAAGTTTGCGCAAGATGAAACCCAGATTTTCAAAAGCTGGCAAAAAATCTTCAAAATAAGCCTATTGTGGTGTATGTGCGCGTGTGTGCTCATTTTTGAATATTTAGTTGAAGTTTTTTTCCGATTCCCCATACATTTTATATGGGAGCAAAAAATCACGACCACGTAGGTCCCTTTCTTGAAAAATTGTAGAGAGCACAATTATCATCCAATCTTCATAAAATTTTGGAAAAAGAAACTTCAAATAGTGTACAAAACTATAAAAATATATTTATTGTAAAATGAGAAAGTCGATTTTTCGACTTTTTTCCGCCTTGGAATCACTGTGCGTGGACGAGCTGACGAATACGTTAGTAAGGGTATGTGCGCAACCATGCCAAGAAAAACTGGAGCCGAGGAACAAGCGGCGACCAGTTTACTGGTGGAATGAGCAGCTCAGCATCTTTCGCTTTAGTTGTCTCACAACCAGAAGACGTGTCCAGAGCGCTAAAACCGCCGCAGACAGAGAGGTACATAGGGTTCTGTTCCCAGCGGCCAAGACCGAATTAAAACGAGAGATAAGGCTGAACTAGACGAACTGCTACACGGAACTGTGCCGAGCCGCTGATGTTAACCCCTGAAGCGACGCGTACCGTATTTTCATGGCGAAGGCCTTTGGCCCATCAATGGCTACAGAGCTATGTCCAGCAAAACTGAAGGTTATCGTAGATGGATTTTTTTTCTGACGCACGATCCAACGACGCGGCCACGTACACCGTACGGCGAGGAAGAGAGAAGTAATGTTGAGGGCATGCTAGTCTCGAACGAGGAGCTCGTGGCAGTGGGGAATGGAATCACTAACGTGGCGACTCAGGCATTCCAGGAAATGTTCTGGAATGTACTACAGAAATGTCTAGAGGAAGGCCATTTCCCGGACAGGTGGAAAATACAGAATCTAGTGTTGTTGCCAAAGTCAGGACAGCCTCTGGGGGATCCAGCATCGTATAGGCCAATATGCCTGATGGATACGCTCGAGAAACTCCTGTAGATGATCAACCTCAACAGGCTGACGTATTTACCGAGAGCGAGCACGGGCTATCGAGAATGCAATTCGGTTTCCGGAAAGGGAAGTCTACGGTGGATATATTCGGTAAGTGGTCGAGACAGAACCGGAGAGGTGATCGATATTGCGCTGTTGTAACGATCGACGTTAAGAACGCCTTCAATAGTGCCTGCTGGGAAGCTATTGCCGAGTCGCTACACAGAATGAGGGCCCCTGATTACCTGTGCAGAATTCTGAAGAGTTAATTTCAGAACCGGGTGCTGATCTACGAGACCTCTGTGGGGCGGAAATCGGTGAACATTACGGCGGAGTTCCGAAAGGTTCCATCCTTGGCCCAACACTTTGGAACGGGATGTACAACGAGGTGCTGACGCGGACGCTTCCCAAAGGCGTAGTGATCTTTGTTTTTGCTGATGAAATCATAGTTACATAAAGAAGTTCATTCAATTTGCCCGATAGGGTAAACAAGAGCAACAGTTTGTTGGAATATTCCAGTGATAATCGTATACTGTGATAATGTGGGGTTAGAAAATTACAGGATGACTGTGATATTGATCACCAACAATAAACTGCACGCACCCCGCTTAAAGAAGCTTACCATTGTTCGCCATATTGGGAACACAATTTATTGTACACTTCATTTTGAGTGCTTTTAGCAATTATCAATGTAAATATGGCATTCACTAAAATAACCTTGGCTGCAAAACGTTTACGCCCACTTTGCTTTCTGCCCCTACTACTAATATCAACAATTTTGATACGAAAACGAAAAACAAAACAAAAATATCCTAACAATTTAGAAAAGCATAACAAAACTATTGCTTTTAGATAACATTTTTATCTCAGACCTAAAGAGTGAAAAATGATAGAGAGAGGGAACACGAAACAGCACTTTTACAAAGAGCCACAAGGTTCTAACACAATGATCGACGTTATTGCGACAGTTAAATAATTTTTCGCATTGTTTCCTTAGCAACAATGTTTTAAAAACGACTTATCTTCTACGAATAGGTTTAAAACAGGTGAATATTCTCCACTCAAGAAAAAGAGAGTACACTTGTTTCATGTAAATTGAGATAATGAGAGGAAATATCTTTCTTACCTTAGCTTAAACACTTTCCTTACAAATAGTATTGTGATTCTATCCCGTCTGCTTCACTGGTGGATTGCCTCATGGTTAAGCTTCGCTGCGCTTGCTATTGCTAGTGTCACTGCCAAAGGTACTGGTACGTTTGCTCATCCTTCAGGACGAATCAATTCCATTGCACGATTCGTACTCCGATGAAGCAGTCGTACACACCGAATGGGTTGAGTCGTAGCTATTGGAGGTGGAGATCGCTTTCATCGATGGTTCAACTACGACACCATTGCCTTGGATAACCGTTGCCGACGAGGATGAGGAATGGGAGGGGGTGAAAGTGTTGGAAGCCGTTCGTCCGAGGGAGACCACGGCGACTGTGGAAAGCGATAGCGGTGAACTCGGATAGCACGCCACAGGCGGACCTCGATACCGACCCTGCAAAGTTGTAAAGTACGATTGACGGATGTCCATTTTAACTCCATTAACGACAACTTACCTCAATCCTATCCTTCGCAGGTCGTCCTGGTCCATCGCGTAGATGAAGTCTTCGTAACTAAATTCTTCGAAGTGAATAATATTTCGAACATGGGCACTGAATTCATGTTGAATCAGCCACTCATCTAATCGGGAATCTGGTGGGCTGCCAGCCACCATTGAATCATGGGCTCCGTCGTACGGGGCAACACGTACCGGTGTTCTCCGGTCCAATCCAGGCCGCACCGACTGCGGCGATCTGGTGGGTACAGCTGGCTTCAAGAAGTTGTTGTTGGCAGAATCTACCTCGTCTGTTATGCCAGGACTTTCTGCCAAATCACTAGCATACCCTAGCGAATTCCGATCTTGCCGACTAGCCACTGAAACTAGTTGGGATGCCAGCGCGCGCACCATATCCGCATTCGTAGTTTGTCCCTCTAGGGCTGTCTTGAAAACTCCATGGTACATTTTGTGAGATTCGTACAGATCTTCCATCAGTCTTAGGTTTTCCGCTCGCAAAGCGGTAATTTGATCGTTTACCGCTTTTGTTCGACTCAACTTAACGGGCTTTGCCACCGTAACCGAATTGACGGTTCCAACTCCCGACGTAGACAATTCACCGTCATCATCATCGTCGTCATCGTCATCCATTCCATCTCTTGCCGCTCCACCGCGTTGATGAGCATTGTCTCCGTCGTCATCATCGTCATCCTCGTCGTTGTGACCGTGGCCGGCTAGGTTCCGACCCAATTCTGGACGGTAAAACAATTAATTATTGATGTCAAACAAAAATCCTCGCAAAGCCTCACTTACCTGGCGACAGCACGATGATCGCGGCCTGCACGGAACTCTTGACCAAATTATCCAACGCAAACATCCAATGCGGTTTGATGTTGTGCGATCGGAGCACTGCAATAACCGCGTCCTGAAACGAGTACATCGCCAGATGCAGATGATCGATCGCCGTCGAATCGAAGTCGAGATTTTTCTTCAGCCCGCTGATGGCGGTTTCCAGATGTTCCTTCTTCTGCTCGGTAATGTAGATCCGCAGTGCCTTGATGAGCGTTTCCAGATGGGATTGGGTAATGACGACGGCTTCCTTCCGGTCCGAGACTATTTTCTCCATCCACACCTGGCAGATCTTGCGCTCGTCGTGCTCGAGCACCTTGTGGAGCGTGGCTCGGCGCTGGGAGTCTTTCTTGAGCAGATAGAATCCGTCGCTTTCGTTGGCTTCACCGGCCAGCAGAGGCGACTTACTGGACGTTGACGGGAGGTCCACCTGCAGGTGAGAAGATAAGAATGAGCGACGAATTGGTGGAGGTTTCATGTTTAATCATTGTAATCGAAATTTTACCACTAGGTACTGGAACATGTAACATGTAACATGCTAGTGAGAATACCATTTTTTGAACTTTTGTATCTCATGAAGCTCAAGAAAGGGTGTATTTTTTTTTTTGGTAAGTTCTTCTTAAGGTCAAGCGGTACCTGAAAATGACCAGTTCAAATCGATGTGATATATTGTTTTGAATTTCGAAATCTTCAGAAGCTGATTAGCCAGAATTTTGAAATTTTCGGAGAAGTTGTTTTGGAGATCTATGCTAGATGGTGCTAGTGATCTTTTTGACCTTCAGTATTAAGAACCTAATGAGCTGAAAAAGTGATGGCTCTTCCAGGAAAGTATGTTTTTGATGATCAAGGGTTGTTTGACAATAACCATTTCGATTTTGAAATTCATCCACTAGGTGAGTGTTCCAGAGCATTTTTTTATAAAGCTCTTAAAATTAAACTAAACTAAACCTGATGATCTAGAAGGATAGAATTTCGGGTAAAATCCTTTGATGATCAAGGACTAAGGACAAGCTAATTACCAGTTTGACTTGAAATTCACCCGCTAAGAAGTGCTTGTAGGCAAACATTTTTAAGAACTTCTGAATCCCAAGAATCTGATGAGCGAAAAAGATAGCACTTTTGAACTAATTTACACCAATATTACTCGAATAAAAGTAAAAATAAGAAATATTCTGAGTCACGATAATTATTCAAAAATTTAGTGTATGTCCCTTGAAAAACTGTAGCAAATAGATTACATGTACCTGGTGAGTTATCTCTACTTTTTCGTCCAAAGTTATATTTGTTGGAAAGTTGCCCGATTTAGAGTTAGTTTTAACATAGTTGAAGATGTTTTTCGGACATGGCTGTCTCATTTTCAGTTTTTATGTTATACTCAGGTATTGTCGGTAAAATAGCTGGGATAAGATTTGTCGCAAATAATCAAATACTTTTCCGAAATAGCTGGATTACTGTAATTTCTGTAAATTTTGTGAGCTTTTCCGTGAGTGTTTCCGATTTACCAAATTAGCCTTGTTGCTAAAACAAATTGAATTTTTAGAAGAATAGTTTCGACATCTTCTCGTGAATGGAACTTCAACTTAAATTACTTCCAGTTACATCTTTTAACGCAGAACTACGTTTCTCTTTTCTATAACGGGTTTAATTTCAAAACTTTTGAAAAATGGAGAGCGTTACGCAAAAGTGAAAGGGTTTTGAACGCTAATTACTCTCGCTTGTAAATATATTACATTAAAATTTCAATTAAGTGCTATTTATATAAATAGTTCAATTTGTTACGTAAAATGACCTACTTTAGTTCCCATACAAATCTGCATACGAACAGGTTGAAATAGTCTTCTCCGGGTCCTCAAAAACGGGTATCAAATGGTTCAAATTGCTCTTTTTTTATTTCACTCGGTTTTATTTCATCGTTCAGCCGTAGCTACACCCTTCAGATGCATATTTATTTTGCTTTGTTGCCGGTGTCTGGTTTTATAACTGAAGCCCGTCCCCTCTTGTGAAATTTGCTTCGTACTGCATGTTTGTGACTCTTCTTTTGAGGAAATGCTATCAACGCCAGTATAAAGCACACGATTCGAACCAAAATGATTTCATAGGGATATTCAAGTTTCGATAGAGTGCACGTACGCTTGTGCCTTGCACTCTCTCGTTACGAAGATTTTTTCTCGTTGTTTTTATCTCGTCCGTTTACTCATGATTGCGTGTCTGGATCTCCTATTATCGCCAGCGCGTTGCTCATCTACAAGCCAGAAGGAAGCGCTGCAAAGCTTTGCAAGTTTCCCTGCTCGACGGGTCGTAAAATCCGTGTGTGAAGAAGAGTTTGTTTAAATATTATCCAAAATAGAACTTTATTGTTTGAGATATTTAGTCGAGAGTGCTAAATTATTTCATAAGAAGGGACGGGTCGAAGTAAATTAATAAAAACATTTAAATATTAACATATGTATAAATTAGATGATACCATTACTAAATACCAACGCAGTTCTACGTGGGCCTCTGATATATCCCTGATGTAACTCCACCTCTAATTTTTAAATAGCTCTAATGCACATTTAACATTTTTATATCTTTTAAAATCAGTTGCCAATTAGCCCTACTCAATTTTTACTTGATATTGGCTTAGTTAGCTTTGTTGTAAGACATTCTCGTAAATACATTCATTGAAATTGTGCTTCTTTGTACAAAACACAAACATGTTTCACCTTTTTCTGTCTTAAACCGAATATTATTCTTGATGTTTTCAGTGCAGACCATTAAACCACATGTATCAAGTATAACTTATATTCAAGAAATTATGGTATAATATCAAGAAACTAATAACCATGAAGCAATGCTATTCAAAACTTTCATGGCATCTTTGATTTATTTAATTGAAACAACCAACAAGCTTCAATCAACCCTCAATGGTGTTATGCTAATATTAGA
>JASCZW010011041.1:0-33603 GCA_034211315.2 Aedes japonicus | reverse complement strand
TTGTACAAGATTGTCGTTTCACTGTCAACGGGAAGCATATCATAGATACTCAGAATTTACATCTCAACCATCTGAGTTGGCATAGCCTAGAAGCTACAAACCTATCACGCCAAGGGCTAGAGTTCAAATCCCACGCTTGGCGATGGTTTATTTTTGTATGCGGATATTTTTTTTTCATTCTATGTTCAATAAGGCTTCACTTTTTGCGCTTTTTGCGTCATATTAATGTACGAAATTAAGTATTATACACCTAAATTTATAACCTGTTTTTGTCATTTAACAGTATTTTCAACTTGTTTAATACATGATGTGTTGCTTGGGAACGTTTGCATTCAGAAAGTAGAATGATTTTAGTGATTCTGCCTGTGATTACTCTGCCACCAGGGTGAATCCACCTGTGTATCGCTAATCGTAGTAACCCTGATGTGTACAGAAAAAACATATACAGCGTTATCAATCATGCAAATGGTACGGCTGAAGGTGCTGGTGAAAAACATCTTTTTCAGCAAAGTGCAACGTTGTGTTCTTAATGGATTACGAGACCTACTTGACGCTGAACGGTCACGGCTGGCAGGAGACTGGGTACTTTACGTCCCCACAAAGAAGGTGGGCATTGCGTCAAATATAAGGTCTGTATCCGCAATAATCCGGACACCTCAAAACATGAATAAAACATAAATTTCGCATTATACTTCCGTCGTAGTTGTGTATTTCAGATTCATAGGATGTGTTTTAACAATTCGTTAAGACAAAACATAGCTATTCGGTATTTGCATAAAAATATCGAACTTTGCGCTTAACTCCGTCCATTAGGATTTGTACAGACTCTTCAGAAATCGTAGAAGCCGTCTTTGTCCAAATTTGCTGGAGGTGTTTGATGTCTTTGATTCCTTGCTTCTTTCAAGAAAGCTTCCGCTTCATCAAAGCCCAATATCTATCGATTGGTCGTAGCTCTGGGCAATTTGGCGGGTTTGAGGTTTTTGGTACAATGTTCACTTGATTTGCTTGGTACCACTCCATCACAGTTTTAATATAGTGGCATGATGTCAAATCGAGCCAGAACAAAGGTTTTTCGTTGTGACTTTTGATAAAGGGTAGCAATCGCTTCTGCAGGCACTCTTTCTGATAGATCTCCTTGTTGATTGTGCCTGTAGTGACGAAAGATTTACTCTTTTTGCCACACGTGCAAATTGCTTGCCACACAAGGTATTATTTGGGAAATTTCGATGCCTTCTTCGTTCTGAAATGCTCAGCTGTAGCATTTCTGGCCATAGCAGAGTAAAAAGCCAGCCCTGGAAGCTGCTTGAAATCCTCCAGGACATAAGTTTCATCGTCCTTAACAACGCATGAAAAATTCGTCAAATATTCGCAGTACAAACGTCGAGCCCGTGATTTTGCTGCCAAGCTCTGGTTTGTCGTACTGTTTTCTATTCTAAGGGGGTTGTTTCTGTGGCTGACGATCAGTGAGAAGGGAATGTCCAATTCGCTTCTCTTTCCATCGTGGCTTGCGGTGAACGAAGAGATATACAGTACGAAGTGCCTCCCTTTATTAAGAAGCATCACACGGAGAAGAACGTGGTCTTTTATGCGGACCTGGCCTCAGCCCATAATGCCTAAAGATCGCTTGAAGAGATGGATCGAGTGAAGATGAACGTTGTATTGAAGACCGACACATGCTCTCCAACGTCCCCTAAGTTGCGACGGATAGAAACTGTTTCTTCCAACGTGCAATAATTTTGTGGCCAAAACGGAAAAACCAAGACCTAGAAAGAGCTGCCGAAATACATTTTCTTATCGACTATGGATAAGAGTTAGGTAAACTGCCGTTTACAAAACAGTCCGTCACTTTGCTTCGTATTTAAATTTCTTTTTGAAGATATATATTAGTCTAAAGTCATCTCAAGTTCATCTTTTATTTAATTGAAAACAATTATATCTAATGAAATGAAATGGTGACTTTAAAAGAATTATATATTAAATAATTCATTCAATAAATTTCGAAAATTGCCTTGTAAACAAGATCCTTACTTGTAAACAGATGTCGGGAAGCACATGGTATCCAAAATAGTCGCTGAATATCAGTAGAGATTCTATTGTATCACTTCAACAATGTTTCCAAGAATGTTTCAAGCTCAAAAAACTTTTCGAAAATTTTCAAAATATTCTATTTCGATATAAAAGGAACTTCAGCACAAGGTCCAGAACATTAGAAGTTTTCAGGAGTCTTTTAATAAATAAAGAATGCTTAAGGTCAAAGAACATAACACGACCAACTATGAATGACAAATAAAATCGTTTTATAAGCATTTCCATCTTATTGATGGATATCAATGTCTTTGAAAATCTCTAGCCTTAACACAATATCTGTATAATGTCTGTAATCTGTAAGGAGGTCTGTATGCATTGATTAAATATCTCTATAAATACAGACATGTCTGTATATCTGGCATCCCTGCAGCGTGCTGAGACCGAGCCGTCAAAAATATCGTTGCCAAGAAATATTTTTACCAGCCCGGTCGAACACCGGTAAGACCACGACCACGGCCCGGTGGGTTAATGTGAAAGGTTGCATACAGCACTCATACAATGAATTCATAGCATAACTCGGCCGTCACCCGTCCGGGCTTCGGCCCGGCCTAATGTGAATAGCCCTTTAAAAGCTCTATCTCTCAGAGTCGCAAGCTTCATTCAATATCGAAAGCATCAACCCAACGCTACCACTGGAAAAAGCTTTGCTACCACTAGAGAGAAGAGAAAAACCACCCTCGATAGGGCAGCTTTCGCATTTTGCGAGAGCATAAACCGAACCGCTAAGATGGGAGAGCGGAAGAGTTCCATGTGCTTCAGGACGTCGGGAAGTGTTTAGAATTTCCACCCTTAACGTGAACATAGTAAATGTGCTCGCCCCACCCCACATCCCTCTTGCACCGGTCGAACGACTTGTTGGATGGAAATCGCGCGCGCGTTCTGTTTGGGGTGGCGGAGATCCTCAGTCAACTCGGAACCGTTACCGTGCAAGGATCAAAAAATTCAATTGCTTACTCAAGACCCGCCAAATCATTCCGTACAATGCGCTACGTAGACGCATACCGGACGGAACGGGACGCGTGACGTTTTTTGGTGACCAAAACTAGGGAGAAGTTCCGCCGTTTATTGATTTATATCTAGTTCGTCGGTTTAGTTTGTTGTAAATAGTTCTGTCGCGTAGTGCAGCAAATTCTCAATTGTGATCTTCAAAGCAATATAGTCGTTCCCAAGTGGAGTGGGGGGTTCCCTCGTTCCATCACACAGTGTGCAAACCGGATTCACCGCGAGTGACACGTTTTCCAGCTGGATTAACGCATCTCTCGTTCGCTGCAGGCTTAGGCAAAAACTAGTATCGATCCGATGGTATCCTTTTTTTTTTTTTTAATTCCGCTAATAATGCTGATACTGCTGGCCAGTGGCGCTAATGACCGAAGCCGTGAGTGATTTTACACGAGGGCAAGGATGGGAGTAAATGTGACCTGCACGCTACGCGTTTCTGCTGCCGGCGGTGATCGATTCCAGTGTACCATCTATTGGCCGCTTTTCGGGGCAGGATTATCCGGGCCAGCCAGTCAAGTGGTTTTAGTGAAGTGAGAAGTTCTGGCCCACTGCCGCCGCCGCCGAGTTCTCTTCAGGAAGATATGCGACAAGGTCCGGCTTAGTTGGTGGGTGATTACGGGAAGAGGGAAAAAGTGGTGAACACAGTGCTAGAGGAAGGAGTTTGCCTGCTCGCGCTTTCGCAGGATTATGGCCGCAACCAGTCGCTACTCATCCTACAATTGCTTGACCTCATGGGATTCATACGACAAAATACCAAGGTGCGGTGTTATTTTTGAATGATCTTTTATTGTTTATTCAGTCAGCGGAAAACTCCTTATACTAATAGTTTGAATCTGCTTAGTCAATCATGAGTTTAGAAAAATATATATGGGAAAATTTGAGCAAGAGAATTGTGAAAAAAAAATGGATTTTCTCACGCAGATCTAATTCCTACTCAGTACCGTTCAACATCTTTATAATTCTTCTTATATTTTCTTCAGCATCGGCTTTGTCAGTTGAATCATCTTCGTGTTGAGTTACCAATTGCAGCGTATCAAAAGTAGTCTTGTTAAAGCTTTCCAATTCTTCACCTTGGAATTGCATGGAGGAAATTAGGTTCGTGTAGAATCTGAAGCAAAACGTAAATACATGGACTCTGTCAAGATGGCAATCCTTTAGGCAGTTATCCAAAACGCACATCCACGTGTGAACTATTTCGGGAAGCGTGTTCATGTTCTGAAACAGTTTGAACTCGTACGGGAAACGGCTCGTGCGGAAGGGTCCAGCTGGCTGGAAATGGATTACGAGTTTGACCAGTAATTCAAGTTGCCTTTGGAGAAATATGCTACATGGAGTTTTTATCGGTGGGTCGGCTACCCTACCTCCAAATCCCTCAATAAGAGTGACCACACTGCCATCATTGGTGTACTCCCCCAGCTCTACAGCAACTTGTTTCAAGCTCTTGCACGCAAACAGATAGATACGACTGGTTAGTGGTTTGAGATCGGCAAGCTGCTCGTCAACGATGTTCTGCTTTTTTGCCAGAATTTTGGATTTAAAATCCTGAAAACCATCTTCAAACAAGACCGGACTACACCTTGTCAAATCGGCAAAAAAACGCATATCCTCCTTTGTAATGTATAGAATTTGATCATCGGTAAGCTGTTCGAATTTGTCTGACGGACAGATGGCTGAAAGCTGAGCTCGATGAGCATCCACTACTGTTTGGATTGCATCATTGATGAACCCACATGAAAGCGAAGAATTTTTCTTATCATTAAAAACTGCATTCCTCTGAACCAATTTCAGCATGTTCGTAATGTAACCATCGAGAGATGATACCATTTCCCTGGAAAGTTTCGGCTGGTTCGTCAAAACGTGCTTAAAACTCACATCTATGGTATTGCCACACTTCTTCATCAACTCACGCAGCTGCATCAAATCCCACATGTGGTCGATATTTTCCGTCACGTTTAGTTTGAGCAGATTCGTCTTCAGGATCATCTCTGCTTTGCTACATTCGCCAAACAGTTCATCCAACAAAACTTTCACCACTTTCAAGTGTTTCATCAGTATCCGTGCTGCCTCGTCAACAGTGTTAGCGCTGTCCAAATCTTGGTCTAGATTAACCGCATTTTGCATTTCGACCTTAGCAATATACCGCTTGGGTGAAATCAGCGAACAGCCCCTTCCACTCAGACGCCATATCTCCCCACGCAGGATAAATTCTGCCGAATACGGAAGGCCACCGTTGTCCAAATGGCGACGTATGATAAACTGCCCCCTGTCGTGAAGAATGTATTTCGTTGTTTCCCAATTGATGCCCATTCTGGCGATTCGTCCTGGGGAATAAATTGAACACTTAGAGATACTGATAATGCCTTAAACGAGACGTCGTTCTCCTGCATATTACCATTGAGTTCGATTCGCTTACGCTTACGCTTACGCATCTGGTCCATTGCGGTCGGTTGGTGTTCGAATAGTTCACTGAAGACTTGAAAATTTAAAATGGTGTTCAACCGGTCACTTCTGCAGACTGCGGCCAACTAGCGCCTTCGTTGTTAATTCGTGGCGAATTCGTTTCTGATCCAATTTCAATCAATATTTGGTCGGCCAGTTGTGTGCTCAACATCTGTGTGTATGGTTTGATTTGTAACTCGTATCGGATTGAGGTTTGCACGGGCAATAAGTTCGGGTATCGCAGGCTGGAACTGGATTCAACTCAGATTCAAAAACGGAAATGGTATAAAGGCTCCACCAAACTGCAGCGTTTTTTGCCGCCGCGGCGGAAAAATCGCCTTGCGGTGAGATAACATGGCGGCTTATGGGAGTGCACAAACCAACGCGATTAAAAAACGCATCGCGACGGTTTGTGCACTCCGTAAGCCGCCATGTGATCTCACCGCGGCGATTTTTCCCGTCGCGATTTCGCTGCGGCGGCGGTCAAAAACAGCGCCGTCAATAGTTTAGGTAGAAGCGCTGCTAGCACGTAGTTTTTGGCGGGTTTTTGAGGCAAAGTTTTCTTTTTGAACCAGAGGTTCA
Organism: Aedes japonicus; assembly: GCA_034211315.2. NCBI lineage: Eukaryota > Metazoa > Arthropoda > Insecta > Diptera > Culicidae > Aedes > Aedes japonicus. Next base: position 27,495 of record JASCZW010011041.1, on the reverse strand, counting down.
CATTGAATGGTACCTGCACATGCAGATAAAAGTACCCAAAGCTACACGCTAAGCTCGGTTTACCCATAATCACAAAAAAGTGCATGCCGTGTATGGGTAGAGGGTAAAATTCCCTTACATAATGGAGTAAATTTGTATGAGAAAAAAATGCTCCAAATATGGGTAAGCTAGTACATGTAACCCTATATATGGGTATAGTGCACTTTCTGCGAGTGTCGGTATTCTTATAGTCACTAGATTCATAGTCTGGCGGATACAATGACGGGAGCCAATTTGAACTGTCACTTGGCGGAGCCAATCAGAGCATATCTCGAGTAATTCATGTTAAGCGCCTAAAAGCCATTTGTAAACAATGACTTTCAGTATCGATTTCTCCTTGAATCTCAGAATCACTCTCGTAAAATGAAACAGCATTTGAGTAGAAGGGAATGTTGAGTTCTACCATATGGAGTAACATGGTATGGTGGGATTCTCGTAATTCGTGAAATCAACATTTAAAGTTATTGTTTGCACAGTACAGCCTATAAACCCATAGCATAAATTACTCAGGTATGCCTCAGTTGACTCACGCCAATGACTGGTCCAGGTGAAAACCCTACGTCGTTGTCAACCGAACCTGGAGGATCTAGTTGACCTGTATTCTTGACCCATATTTGGGTAGGCTTTGAACTTAGCGTCAGCGTTGCCAGTATATGCCGGTGCTTGGCATTTATACCGATTTTTATTCTCAATACCGATATACCGACAAGGGGCTCTGAAAATACCGATTTCCAACTTTTATACCGATAAATACCGATTTTTTATGAAAGTTATTTCAACATTATATTTGGTTTTTTATTCATCAGCGTGTTATTTTAGATTTCTCACACAGAAAAAAATTATTAATTTTAACAAGCATGTAAAATATCCGCTCGTTTAAATCAAGCTAAAGAGGCGTAAACAACGAAATTGTTTGCAACTTATCATGTGCCATACAACAATATTGTGACAATCTTTCATACAACAGGCTGGATTCAGGCGTTATCTGGCTTAAGTACGTGAAATATCCCATTATAATCTCTGGCAAATCTAGCATTCTCTTCCTTATGTGCATTACACCAACGCATGAAGAATTCAAATGTTTCTTTTTATCTGTGTACCCCTAATTAATTATTTTTCAAAAAATATTTTCTAAATTAAGACTGCACCAGATTTGAAAAAATAAAAAATAAACAAAATCAAAAAAATAAATAAGCATTAAACGAAAAAAAAAGTAAGTAACGATGATATTCAGTTCATTCAGTCACACATAACATTGCATTAGTCTTGAGTTTCAACATTATCCTTTAGCCAATGGCATCTATTTTCGTATCATTTAATAAAAACACAGATAGCCACAATACATTTAACATTTCTTATACGTCAAACGCAAGGGAATTAAATGCCAACTATCAAACATCGCTTTGAGTTTCATACGGAGGTAATTGCATTGATCAATTTCTCTTAGTCGATTTTTGACTAATATCTTAGTCAAAGCAAGTTTCAGTATTTAACCTGCAAGACGGAGTTATTCTTTATCGCAACGGATATGCCAACTCGTTTACCTGTAGTTATCAATTATTTTCGGATCAAAGAAGAGAAATCGCTATATGCAGTTCGCCCGTTCGAAACTCAACGCGAGAAACATTTGAATTAGTCTTAAATGCACGTACAATGAACAAATTTGGAGTGTTATGGTTGTATGTCTGTGATAAAACTATCGAGTTTATTTATGATATTAAATGCGTTAACAAATGAAGACAGGTTGTATTTTAAGCAAAATAAACTCATCAGTCAAACATTTATGATTTTTAAAGGCCAGTATCGACCTGAAAAGTAAAGAGGTTACGGAATTTTGTTCAATATTACCAAGCGGAATTTTGACAATTGATCTGGATGGAACGAAATGTCACCTTCACTTACCGAATAATCGAGCGGAACATTTTTCCAAAAGTAAAAGTGACAGCTCCCATTAGTTGCGTGGAAACCTTACAAATTCCATTTTTATTTTCGTTCTTATCAGGTGGATACTGCTGCAGAAATTCCTTTGCGATTCTTTACTTATCCGTTTCAGTAAACGGGATTTAACATGGGTTTGGAATAGAAAAAGAAATTTCGTTCGAACACGATACCGACCTTAATATGGGATTTTCAAAGAAATTATCAGTTTATTGATAGGGTAGAGCGCTATTTCTTCGTAGTCGCCTATTTTCGTTCTATCAAGTGAAAAAAATCTAAAATATCAAATACACTATGCGCTCAAGAAGCAGTGTTGAATAATCGATCATATCTTAGCTTTTCGTGACTAACAAATCAGTGGTATGGATGGAAAAATGTATAAAATTGGAAGCGGTATACACTAGAATTAATCCATTTTTTGTGTTAAAATCTATTTTAAAAAAAGGATGTACTTAGCTGAAGTGCTTAGCACAACAGGAATAGGCTCAAAAACCTTATCGCTATCACATGATTTTATTTATCTTAATAATTTTATTCTTATGTTTGCGTCAAACTTATTCATATACAATTTGAAAATAGAAGCAAAATGATCGCCAAAATATATTGTAATCTTATATCAAAATTATATAACAGTTCACTTGAAAAAAATCAGATTCAACTTATACCTATAAGTACCGATATTTTTAATAAGCAATACCGATATTGTATAAATCCACCTGGCAACGCTGCTTAGCGTGTAAGTTGTTTCACACTGTAACCATCCTGTACCCATTAATGGGTAAAATATCACCCATTTCAAACTTAAGTGGGTTAACTCCTTTAATGGGTAAAACAATTTTACCCATTAATGGGTAAAGAGCCTGTACGTCAGGCTATCGGGTATTTTTACCCTTTTTTTAAATGTTTGTTATTTGAGAAATGGGTATGAAATACCCATTTTCAGAACGTTTGTTATTTGGAAAATGAGTATGAAATACCCATTTTTCAAAATGTTCGTTGAATGCGGAATGGGAATGAAATACCTATTTTTCGTGATTTGTTTTAATGTTATATTTAATAATTAGCATTAGAATAAACATATAGTAGATCGCAATAACTGTTTAATTCGTAACAACAACTCTTTAGCCACAGGTCTTTTACCTCTCAGGTATGTCAAGTTCGGGGATTTTTACATCGGCAAATATTCCGGCGATCGGGTGGTCCATTGAAGCGGTCATTACATCGTGATCATCCAGAGAAATTCCTACATCGCCCAAACAATTCCTGAAGGTTTCCGTGGAATGTATCTGATGAGATTTTATTTTGACGTCAACTTGATGAAAGCTTGGATGTTACGCTCCGGAAGTAACACGTATTCAGAAGTACAATTTTACTGATGAAATTGAAACATTTATTATAATAAATTAATAACGTACCTCTCAGTTTTTGGAAGCTTTCGCTATCCAATTTTACCTCCAGTTCTTCTATATTTTTCGCGTTTTCGTGGACTGGATTCCACGAAGTTTTTCGAACAGCGCACTTTAACCTAACTTTTACTATAAAATCGAGTCAGGAAAATGCTAAGATATTTTTTCCCATTAATGGGTAGAAAAATACCCATCTTTAGTCTCTTATTGAAAATAAAAAATGGGTCTTTAGTATGCAATATTTTGATTTTAGAAGTACCCATTTTTTGACAGCTTCATATACTATCAAAAAATGAGTACATTTTTACCCATTAATGGGTACTGGCCGGTTACAGTGCACCCATCTCGCACACGCTGAGATGAGAATGCCCAAAATTAGGTACAAGGCATTCCTCGAGAACAGCTGCGATCAGATTAGGAGTGCGACACTCATCCATTCGTGGTGGATAAGTTTGATTTATCCATGATTCTTTCATTTTCTCAATAACTCTCATTAATCAGAATATGGTAAAATAATTTTTGCTACTTTCGATTACTCTCAATTTCATCCGATAAGGGCGTTAGAGTCACGAATTTGAGCAATTTTACTTGATCGTGTACGTTCATTATGCCAGCTACGAAAACAAACAGATTTGTTGGTTGATTCTACCAACGCTTAGAGCATCTCAAGGAGTGTTGTAGTTCTAGATTTATTTCATATGTCAGTTATAAATTTTTCTCATTGGGAAATATATAACAAACATACCCTCTCTTCAGCAGCAGTTCCAAATTTTGTTCTAAACCTAAAGACTTGAATGTGTGTGTATAATTGACGATAAATATAGTTTGATTTGTCACGAACCAGGAAAAAACATTCGAAATGACTGACGAATGGTACGAATCTATCACCAGTGAATTTGAAGATACGACGGATTTGGATTTGATTTTTCAGCTGGTTGAGGGTATATGAAAATTTACTGTTAAGGTGCTAACTCAACTAATTCATCAAAACAAAGAGAACGAATCCTCCATAGTTATTGACTAATTCGAGATTCACTTTCCGTCACATAGAAAACTGCGACGAGGCCACCCGGATAATAATAACCATACAATTACAATACAATAATATAAAATAACATAAAAATCTATTTCCGACCATGAATCTTATTGTCCATGAATCAGATAAATGAAAACTGCATATTGTCATTACAAAACATCAACAATTCACTCTGCATGCCAGGATTTTTAACAATTGAGAAACAATAAAATTTATACTAATTGACTCAAATTTGTTCGGAAAATTATGATTTTTTCTTCAGTTAAGATACATAACAACCCCCCTTTTCTATTGTCGATGTCTCAATTTACATTAGATTCTATTGTGGCAACAATTACTCCTGTTGTCATTTTATAGTTGTGAACAGTACTATTAATTGTACATACTATAGATTTTATTGTATGGTTACAATATATTCAATTGTAAATCTATGAGAATTTTTTATTCGGGCAAGAAGCGGCAAGGCTCATTACCAGGTCGGCGTAATATTCCACGGAACTTTGAGTTGGGGCACCAGATGATTATCGACCACTATTTCTCACTGACATCTATTTATCCCGATCATTTGTTCGAACGAAGATTCCGGATGCCAAAGGCCATGTTTTTGCGCGTGCTAGAAGGAGTGACTGCTCGTAATGATTACTTCGTTCGAAAAGTAATGCTGCTGGAAAACCGGGATTGAGTGGTATGCAGAAATGCGCTGCAGCTAATACGCCAACTAGCTTACGGAACTGCTTCAGACGCCTCTGGTGATTATATTCAAATCGGAGAATCGACTGCGAACGAAGCACTGTAAGAATTCTGCCACACAATTGTAGAAATATATGGAGAATACTACATGCGATCACCAAACCAGCGTGACAAGCTTCGTCTGGCACAGGAGAATGCAGATCGAGGCTTCCCAGGAATGATAGGAAGCATTTACTGCATGCATTGGGAGTGGAAAAACTGCCCGGTATCTCTCAAAGGTAGGTATTGTGAAATGTGTTATCCATTGTAGTGGGGTATGTTTTATTCCGGATGAGGATCCTCTAAATAATAAATAATGAACATGGTTTGCGATATATCAAAGTTCGAGCTTTACAAAACAAGTGCAATAGACGACATTTTGGGGATGAAACCTGGTTTCCTGGTTTCCCGGGAAAGTGGCTACATTTAGATGGGTTCCGAAAGCTAGCTTGCGACAATTCAATCTTCAAGAGTTTACAAAACAAGTTCAACTGGAGGATGTTTTGAAGATTTTTGGCCGCCTTGAACGTTTTCCGGGGTATTCCGGAAACCTGGTTCCCACGGAGAAGTAGCCTACACAGCAAAAAATGTTGTTGAATATTACACAGAATCAGATGCACATAGGTCATTCCATCGATTGTGTAATGTTAGGTTGTCTCCAGGGGGTAAGTTACTCGACCCTTAGGGTGTTACCACCCTAATAAACACAATCCGCCACACTTCAAACACACTCGCCACCACATGAAAGCTAAATTAATATCTGGCACCACTTACACGAATTGATTGTTTGTTTTTGTTTCCCTCTCGCTTACACAAATGTCATTCAGACGATGTATTAAACGTCTAAACCGTGCATGGTTGCCAATAAACATAAATTCACGATTGTAGTTTGTGTAATCACAAAAACACCTTCTGCCACCCCACACGCTCAAGACAAGAAAACGGAAAATTCGGTAAAAAATACCGCAAACCGCACAAAAGTGCACATACTGAAATTATCGGTAAACATGGATTACCGAAATTTCGGTATTGCTGGAAAACCGGGAAAAACATGAATAATTACTTATTTTTGCACGGTATATTTTTACCGAAACTGCTAGCAGCTCAATGAGAGAATTTTTAACCAAATTTAAGTAAAATATAACGATAAAATCTGTAAATCCACTTTACTGAAGCACATTAAGTAAAATCAAACGTTTTGTTTCGATAAATTATACCGATACTTAAGGTTTTGCTACCAAAACCTAATTTTCGGTAAAATGAAAACCGTATTTTCGGTAATCTTATCTTAGCGTGCAGAAACACATTCGTACACGATCAACACAAACACAACGTGGCAGAGTTACTCACCCCCTGGTTGTCTCGATGTACACAATAAAATCTAGACAAAATAGTCAAAAAGTCGAAAGTAACATTTGTAAACAATGACTTCTAGGGTATTTTTCTGGGATCTGCTTGCTCCCACGGACCAAATTGAACCTCAGAAATAGATTCAAGGAGTTATTACCTTCCCGTTGGTAGTGGATGTAGATGTTAGATAACCTGGCATTTCCAGGAAATTTACGTTCTAAATCATTGTTTACAAATGTTATACTATTTGACGATTTTGTCTAGAAATGATGCATTGCTGACTCAGAGAATCAAATTAAGTTCTTAGATTGATTCAGCCAAAGCGTTGGTTAAATCAAACTGATGTTTTGTTTGAAGTCAAAACAACTAAAAATTTGGTTTGAAACAAACTATTTTTTGGGATAATACATTTCTCGTCATTCGGTCCTGCTGCATGATTAAAGTCTTGTTCTAAGGTAAGATACTAGTATTACTGTTGTACCTTAGTAAATAATTGGTGATGATTGCGGTTAAGGAGACATATTTGCGAAAAAAAATAGTTTAGCGCAGGGCTACAGTGTTTATGTGTTTTCGACAATATTACTGTTTGCGGTGAAATTCATGAATATCCCGCATAAGTAAATACGGTTTCTGGAACGATAGCTGAACTGGGAAAAGTATACATTTTGAGAGCAGTATATGTCATCTCCGAGATACACATATCTCGATACATGCACTCGATTCAGTTCAGAGCTGTAAAATGGAAATGGCGACGATTGTTTTTATTCCCGTTCTCTACGCCAAACACAACTTCCGACATTGTATCTTGACCAACAATTTAATTTGTTATATACATATATGTAAACAATTCTTGTAGATTGTAAACCAAAAACATATTTAAGGGTTTGTAATCATTATTTTGTAAATGAAATAACATGTAAATAAGTCATCACAAAAGAAAACATTTATTAAGAATGTTGCAATAATCAACATGTTTACTTAAGAAAAACTGAAAAAAGTATACAAAAGTATTCTATAGAAAGGCTCTCATTAACATTTGTAGATTTCTCTTATGCTGTGAGAAGTCTATGATTGTAAATCGGCACTTCTATATCTTTGTTAGCATTTTATTCAAATAAGATTTAATATTTAATATTCTTGAAATTACAAAAAAGAAAATTTTACATCAACGCAAATTTTACATCAACGTAAATTATGAATAAAACGTTTCAGCCCAATTGTCTTGCCTCATTTAAACCACTAAAGTCATACTCATGCATAGATTTCCATTCATCGGTCCATTTATAAGGACAAATACGTTAGTAGAAGCACAAATTACACCCGGAGGTGGCGTGCTCGGCATCTATGTGCACCAGAAGCACATTGTTGTTTGCCGATATGACGCTATAGCGTCATATATGATATTTAAGTTTTTCGTGGATTCATCGATCTTTTTCTTTTCATTTTCATTATTTTGGACCTTGATATTGAAGGGAAGCAGAAACTCATCTTGCTAGCGGTCGTCACCATCGTCACCCCCGCCAGAACCAGACGCTCCACTAGCTCCTCTAGCAATCGAAGATCATCCATTACTACTTCCTCCAGATAATGCTGGTGGGTTTGCATTGCTTTCACCTTGTTTACTACCACCATCATTTCCTTTACTTCCTCCATTGCTCGAATTATCACCATTTTTCCGTCGTCGGACATGTACCGCATCGTCGGACATGTACCGATTGAATCTGCAGTGTCGGTAAGATTGCATCTGCTTCCGATCATAACATCGGTTCTTCGGTAGAGGGCACCAGTTCAGGTGACATATGCGATTCACCACTCGACGAAATGTTGCTATCTTGGAATTCTAGTAAAAACCTGCATGAAAAATAGTTGATGAATAAAATCGCCAGATACACCTGTGGATCCTTTGGCTTGATTCCATACACGCTAAAACAAAAAAACGGAAAATTTGGTAAAAAAAATACCGAAAACCGCACAAAAGTGCACATATTGAAATTATCGGTAAACATGGATTATCTAAATTTCGGTACTGTTGGAAAGAAGGGAAAAACGTTAATAATTACGAAAATTTTACAGAAATTGCTTGCAGATCAATGAGAGCATTTTTAACCAAATTTAGGTGAAATATAACGATATGTCTTATAAATATATAAAAATAAATATATTTTATTAAATCTTTAAGTCCACTTTACTGACAAAATAAGTAAAATCAAACGTTTTGATTCGGTAAATTAAACCGTTACTTTAGGTTTTGCTACCCAAACCGAGGGGGTAACTCCACGATGAGCGTTAGATGTGTTCCTGACATCACAATTTCCACGATGATGACGATTTTCTTTGTGTGAAAGATTTTTCGCGTGATCACCAAGATCAATCGCGATTAGAGTGCGATGGCGATCGATCAGAATAAAAACAATCACTGGACAGATTGAAACTGCTCGAAACATTTGACAACGAGAACAGCCAGAAGTATAATGACACTCTTCCGCTTCTAAATATTCGAAAATTTCTTCTAACACGCAAGAAAAACAAAAGATTTCCTATCCGTGCTTTGAGTTTTGTTTTCGTTGCCTCCTCTACATTAGCCCACCAGGCGACTGAATTCCGCATTCCGTCTCTGGTAGATCGATACAGAGAACTCTACATACACACACAGACTGCCCAGGAAATTCTTTCTAGCACGATCATGGATGATTCTGAGGTAACTAATTAGTTAAATTATCCAAATCTGCATACTGTTTGCAGAGAATTTATAGGCCAATTTCTGGAAGATAGTTGAAGGTTTTCTCAAATGCGCCATACCAGCTCCCATAAACACACATAGTTGAGAGAACAGGTTTCATAAACCCGGCCCTGGAAGACCTCATCGAAGGAAATATTTCTGCAGCCATATGATTGGAACAACAGACAGAAACTGTTAACGGAGAATTTAACTAGAACCGCATCAACAACTGGCCAATGTTGGTGCGGAAGAACAAGGCCTTGGACAGTCACCTCACCTGATTAGTTTATTAAAGGATGTACACGAAAAACTGTGAGAAAATTGTCAGGAAATTCCAGGCAGGTCGGAAATTCCGTAGTTTCCAAAGACTGTTATTTTATTGGAGAATTCATTCGGTTTGCAGCCAGCACCGGAAACAAACGTAAACAACACTATTGATTTGCTTCGGAAAACTGGCTTGCTTGGATTACCTTGCTCGAAATAATCAAAACAAATTTCGACGGGTAGCTCGAATATAAATGTCATGGCTGCCAGACATCAATATCACTGCTCGCGATTCGAGTAATTTCACGATTCGTAATACTGTTGCGATTAATGGCGATAGTGGAAGCGATGGTTTTTTGTGTGAATTTGATAAAGATTTCCAGCGATCTAATGGGCAATCGCAAAGTGGCGTACCCCTCGACCAAAACCTAATTTTCGGTAATATGAAAACATTATTTTCGGTAATCTTATCTTAGCGTGTAGACACTACCACAATGACAAAAAATATATAACTTGGATGAAACGCGTTTCAAATTTGAACAAACGAAAGAACAACGTAGTATTCCAGTTTTAAATTTCAACATGAAACTGTTCGGAATTATCCAACTAGAACGCCTTGCTGAAGTTGCCTGTGTTATAAATCCAGTTCTATTTTGTAACGACCATACACTCCTGGAGATGCCCTTATGGTTTGTTTCAATCAAATTTTTGTGTTATTTAAAATGAATTTCTGTTTGTATAAACGAAAACATTTGAAACAACAAACATTTCCGTTTACATCCACCTACAATGTTCCTGTTATATGCAGAATTCTGGTTGCAGATCAAAACCGGAAAAAAATCACTCGAGCAAATCAATTTAACTGCTTTTCCATTTAGCAGCAAACTGTCGCATATAGTGGAGCTGTGGAGAAAATCAGACGTGCTGTACAGGGCACTAGATGCGCCACAATGCAAACATAGGGAAATAGAGTAAAATCGTTTGATGCTAGTGGGTTATTCTGATTTTCAATCTACAGTAGCGAGTTATAAGAATATAACAAACATTAAAAAGGCCCACTTATGTTACGGTGTGTTATCTGCTAGCATGTCAAAACACCTTGTCGAAGTTTGCATCACGCCATCCGTTTTTCTGATTGGCCAAGCTGACTGCACAATGTTGCCAACGGACACTCTAAACAAAACATACTTGAATAAGTTAAAGTCACAATAACCGACGAAACTTTGCAAAAATCGACTATATCGAAATATCGGATGAAATCGTGGAAAATCGTCGATTATCTCTCATAGCGATGACTAGGGCGCGACTCTTCCAAATTATCTCTGATTTAGAAAAGAAATGATGTTTAATCAAACTGTCTAGTCCAAACCGGATGAAATTTAAAAAATTCGAAAAAAATCTGATTTAACCAAATTATCGGATTTCATCGAACGAAATCGTAGTAAGCGATTCGCATCTCTTTCCAATCGACCAGTTTTGAGGTCATCGCTATGAAAGATAATCGACGATTTTTCACGATTTCAACCGATATTTCGATATAGTCGATTTTTGAAAAGTTTCATCGATGATTGTGAGTTAAACTTATTTAAGTATAATTTGCAACAGCTTGGCCAATCAGAAAATAGGAGCGAAAAGCGCAGCGATGTGGTGTGGTATCACATACCAGGCCAAATTATCGAGTCAAAGTCTTGTGGCGTGATGCGAACCTCGACAAGGTATTTTGGCATGCTAGCAGATGCCACACCTCCACCACATCAATGGGCGCCTGGCCTTAGATATGTTGTTATATTCTTATAACTCGCAGCTGTAGGCTGAAAACCGGAAAACCCCACTAGCGCCATACAATTTTACTCTATTTGCCAATGTTTGCATTGTGGCGCATCTAGTGCGCTGTACAGCGCATCTGATTTTCTCCACAGCTCCACTAGATGCGACACTTTGTTGATATGTAAAAGCAGTTAAATTGATTTGCACGAGTGATTTTTTCCGGTTTTGAACTGTAACGAGAATATTATTCAAATTACAAGAAAAATGTAGGTGATTGTAAACGGAAATGTTTGTTGTTTCAACAGTTTTCGATTGTTATTTTCAAACAGCAATTCAGTTAGAATCATACTAAAATTTGTTTGAAACAATCCATATAAGCGTTGGTAAAATCAAGCAACAAATCGGCGCCAACATTTCAAAGGGGCGAAACTGACAAATATAAACAAATTGTGTTATTCATTAGAGTGGACAGCCAACGCCCTATTGAACAACAAATTTTCTCCAAATCTTATATAAACTATTGTTTATCATCATACTATTGACAATAACAAAAAGGCGTAATTGATTTTATGTTGATAGCTGTTATGAGTTTTGTTACGCCCTTTATTTTGTGGGTAAGCGGAAGGGCGAAACTGACTGACGGATTTGCGTTGAGGCAAAAAACTTTTTCGTCTTTGCATTAGTTTTTGCTGTAAAATTGCTGTTTTCTTTACTTTAGAGAATAAATTATGTCCAGAATTCTTTGAAAAGAAATCAATCCATCTTATTTTTGTTATTTTCAACAGCTTCAGTGTACTAAGAATATAGCACCGTACATAATACTCCTCTATAATTGCGTGCGAGTGATTTTTATTATTGAATTTTAGATACTGCAGCTTTGCTCGTAGAGAAGAACATGTCCGAAGAGAGATTCGGAATATTCGGAAAATAAAATCATTAATCAACTACTTTATCAACATGACGCGATAATAAAAAGTCAATCTCGTTTCTTACTGTTGTTATTCACTGGTTCATGCAGGTTTATTTAAGCTTTTTGTGTTGCTATTGATTTTTCGATGAGATATCACCGCTTGTGGAAATATTTTCGGTTATTTGGCCTGGATGGCATCCAGGGAAGGGTCCTGAAAAAATATTCTTGCTGTTTTTGATGTTTTTGACCAACTTGGATGAATTAAAGTAGTCCTAGGTAATACGGCTACACTTCCCAACTTAAGCTGATTGAATCCTTGATTGCAGGCTTGACCTGTTCTGCTATCGCACAATTATGATGAGTCATTTGAATTGTAATTCACAGACACTAGAAAGAACTAATTTTGTTAGTTGTAGAATGTGGAAAGAGGATGTAACTAACAAAAACTTATCTTATCATTCAGGCTTAGGTGTCCTATGCTGTAAACAGAAATCATATCCATTTAACTCGAGTAACTGCGCTGCAAATAAAACAAGACAATTTTAGCTATAATGAAATACTTGGTAAGAGGATTATTATTTACCTCTCTGTTCCAGATGAGATGTACTATTACCAGTGCAGAAAGGCGAAATTAGAAATCAAACGACAATAAGGCGACATCAGTGGGGCGAATTTGACAGTTTGTCAAACAAAAGGTACCAAATCGAAAGGGCTTAATAAAAATTTGAGAAAAATAAAGGCGAAATTCATTTTTTATGTTTTTTATGTATAAAAACGGATAGATAAATGCTTAATTACTATTTATTGGCAAGAAAGGTTCCTCACAGACGGCATTGTTCAAAAATAAGACCGTAATTGCTTTCTAACTTGAAATAATTTTATATTTTCGTTTCAGAAACTTTGATTGAATTTTTCTCAGGATAACATCAATGCTAGTTTCGCCCTTTTCAAATGTTAGCGCCGAAATCTGTTTGTTTTCGTAGCTGCCATAATGAACGTACACGATCAAGTAAAATTGATCAAAATCGTGACTCTAACGACCTTATCGGATGTAATCCGATCGAATCGGATTAAATCCGATCAAATCGGATGAAATCCGATCGAATCGGATAAAATCGTGAATAATCGAAAGTAGCAGACATTATTTCACCATTTATTGTGTAAAATTAAAAGAATCATGGATAAATCAAACTTATCCACTATGAATGGATGAGTGTCTAGGCGATGACCTCAAAACTGGTCGATTAGAAGGAGATGCAAATCGCTTATTACGATTTCATTCGATAAAATACAATAATTTGGTTGAATCGGATTTTCTGTAGATCCTTTAAAATTTCATCCGGTTTGGACATGATATTTTGATTAAACATTATGTCTATTCTTAAACTGAGATAATCCGAAGAGTCGCGCCCTTGCGATCAGCTGATATTTTTGTGTACCATGATTTTTTGACTGTTCATAGTTGACCTGACAATTGTTTTTTTTTGTATCTATTTTATTTACCTTCAGCATTGTTGGCACTTACAAGTTAATATTCTCGTTGCAGTTCAAAACTGGAAAAATCACTCGCGCAAATCAATTAAACTGCTTTTTTCTGTATGGCAACAGAGTGTCGCATCTAGTGCGCTGTAGCACACCAGATGCGCTATTCAGCGCATTAGATGCTCCACAATTCAATCGTACAGATGACGAGTAGAATCGTTTGGCGCTAGTGGATTTTTCCGTTTTTCAGTTGCGACAATAATAGTGTTAGCCAACCCACTAATTTTTTGCTGTCAGGTCTACTGAGAAACTTCTCAAGGAAACGCTAATTGTAGACAATACCCGAAATATCGGTTAAATCAAACGATAATAAACAGCACCTCCTCCAGACATTTGGGTAATGTTCATTTTCCAATAGAAGAATCCAAGTTGAAAAAAGAAGAAGACACCAAGTGGTGATAAATTTGACAGCTCCCATGTTAAAGTATAGGACGAACGTTTTAAAATGCTTCTAATAAATTCAAATGAACTTTTAATTAAAAGCGGTTTGTTGTATGGATGTAAGAAAAATCCGAAACTGCAAAATTGGGACATTATTTTGATTTATTTTTTATTTTGCTGAAAATGTCTTTATTGAGTAGTTTTGGAGTTTTCTACATCATACAACAAACCGCTTTTAATTAGAATTACGAAGTTTTCTCCAGCAGCAAGATAATTCCATCATTCCATGCAAGCGCCAGAGCGACAGTACTCCATTGCCAGAACAAATAGACATGAAGAGAAGCGTATTGATAGTCGTCAAGGGAACGGCAGGCTTTTCGAAATTGAATAGATGTAGTTTGAAAACGAGCGGAGGGCATTTGAACGGTAGCATACGATCAGGCACACACCCTTTGTCATACTACCTATGCAGGATAGGCAAGGAAATCCCCGACTGACAAAAGGTTATCGCAACCGATCGTGCTTCTTATACTACCTATTGCTTGTTTCTAGTTCTAGCGATTTGTCCGTCTCCTAATACTGCCTAGCACGGGTGAGAAATTATCTCCCGCTGTTGGGTTTATTTTTAGCATGCACCGCCTATTTCACACATTTGCTCTTCTCGTCATCTACAACTTATAGATCTCGGAGAGAACGACGGTGAGTGGTGACAAATACTGATCCCCACCAGTATGAATTAATGGATTCCCCCATTATGGGCTTTCTACACTTTTGATTGTTATTTTTGTATTCTCCCCAGCGCGGAAGTAACGATCTTTGATGAAGTTTTTTCCAGAAGCAGATAATTTACCATCTCCATGCAAAGCGCTAGGAGACGGACAAATCGCTAGAACTAGAAACAAGCAATAGGTAGTATAAGAGCACGATCGGTTGCATAACCTTTTGTCAGTCAAGGGGATTTCCCCCCTTGCCTATCCTGCATAGGGTAGTATGACAAAGGGTTATGTGCCTGATCGTATACTACCGTTCAAATGCCCTCCGCTCGTTTTCAAACTTACATCTATTCAATTTCAAAAAGCCTGCCGTTCCCTTACGGACCTATCAATACACTTTCTCTTCATGTCTATTTGTTCTAGCAATAAAATTACTGTCCGCTCCTAGCGCTTTGCATGGAATGGTAAATTATCTGCTTCTGGAAAAAACTTCATCAAAGATCGTTACTTCCGCGCTGGGGAGAATACAAAAATAACAATCAAAAGTGTAGAATTTCATGTTAATTTTTTATAAGCATTTTAAAATGTTGGTCCTATACTTTAACATGGGAGCTGTCAGATTTATCACCACTCGGTGTCTTCTTCTTTTTTCAACCTGGATTCTTCCATATTGGACGTTATTATTTACCCAAAAATTGAATACAATTTTCTCAATAGTTGGAAAAAGTGGATCTACTCAATTTTATGAGTAAATCCCAAGTGTGAGTCGCTTAGCACAATATCCCTTGTGCCCATTTTCTTAGTGTGCCTCTAAGCATTACGATAAGTGCCAATAGGTGCCCATTATAGTCACTAGATTCATAGTCTGGCGGATACAACGACGAGACCAACTCTGAACCAGTCACTTGGCGGAGCCAATCGAGCATATCTCGAGTAATTTATGATGAAGTGGTCTAAAGCCATTTGTAAACAATGACTTTAAACGTTGATTTCTCACGAATTACGAGAATCCCACCATATCCTGCTACTCCACATGGTAGAACTAACATTCTTCTACCAAATGCTGCTTTCATTTCACGAGAGTGATTTAAGATTCAAGAGAAATCGATATTTAAAGTCATTGTTTACAAATGGCTTTTAGGCGCTTAACAGGAATTACTCGAGATATGCTCGATTGGCTCCGCCAAGTGACAGTTCAAATTGGCTCCCGTCATTGTATCCGCCAGACTATGAATCTAGTGACTATACACGGTTACTGGCTAAAACCCATTAATGGGTACTATAGTACTCACTTTCGCTATAATCGCCACTCCTCATTTAATGGGTAAACGCGAATAACCCATTAATGAGTATGGGCCACTTCCGTCAAAAAATGGGTATTTTTTTACCCATCAGGGAAAAATTTTTTTTTACAAAATGGGTAAAAAACACCCATTTTTGAATCATGAATAGATAAATTGATAATGAATTCGTGTGCTTTCGAAAAAATATCCGTTGGAAATAAAAATAATCGTAGATAGTCGAATATTTCTAAATATTTTTTATTGAACAGCATTAATATGATGTAAAACTCGATAGTGCATTAATATTATGTAAAACTCGAAGTCCAGTTTCTTTCGAAGCTCCTCCATTTTTCAAACAATCTGAGAATGGCGGTTTTGGAAATTGATTATTTTAAATTTATTTATTCATATATTTAGGAATCTTTTACATACCAACTGGACCAACTATCCACTTTTGCTCAGCTTATTTGTTGAATTGCCTTTGTTGGCAGATTTCGGACCGGATTTATTTGATTCGAGACTCACCGCACAAACGACTGAAGAGAGTTAAATAATTTTCATTAGTATTTTTCACCCATTTTTTTCCTGCTAATAAGTTCTCACCGATGGGTATTTTTTTACCTATTTTGGCAAATCAAATTATACCCATTGTTTGACATTTACGTGTGGTGTTGAAAAATGCGTATTTTTGCACCCATTAATGGGTTTTAGCCAGTAACCGTGTAATGCCCATGTGTGCCACGGTAATTTGACAGTTCAATCGTTATGTTTTGGCTACGCCTGGCAACCAGGCAATTGTTTTGTTAAGCTTTGTTATTTTTTTGTGATTTGAGTCTCGGTCAAGGTTTTTGTTGTGGGTACTGCATTTTTGAAACTCCTGTGTTGAGACAGCGAATTTCAGTGATATAGAATGAAAGCTCAAGCGGCTAAGCCCTGGAAGTAAGTGCGAGAATTCCTATAAACTATTATATATTTATCATTGTTTTATACTTTTTCTCAACAGCTCGCTTACACCTGTGAAAACAATAAATGAGACGCAACTCCACCCTTTGATAGCAGATTCATTCGGTGTTATGACAAAATGTTTCAAACCGTATCTTCCATGCGAGATTCCCCTGTAATAATCAATAACTATTCGATTAATTTATTATTATATAAAGTTGTTAATTGTTATCATTTATAGGAATGTGAATTTCATACATTCCATCACAACCTTCTTCAATCCTTTTTTCTTGCATGGTCTCTATACGCACGAACTATTTGGCATATAATTCTCTGGACCACTCAATGGACCATAAGATATGATGTCTGAGTCGTGTGAGGTACTAGTAGTAACCTCTAACAATGTCACTGCAGAGTGAGAGTGACTAATTAAGTTTAATGTTGATAAATGTGTCGAAATGTTCGAATATGGTTCACATCGCTTCCTTGCCTTAAATGTGCCAGTATCCGTTCTACAATCTTTGCTCTTTGGAGTTCCACCTGCTGCAACTTCTTCTCAAAGGCTCTCAGTCATGATCCGCATGTTCTCTTCAATCTCTTGGATCATCTAAATGGTTAGCTGAGTCAACGACTGTAGGCAATGGAGGTTGATGGTCCATATTCTGCCTCCAATTTGCTGTGCTGGAGAAAATGTGCCTCTAATTATAGCTGCTAAATGATATCACCGAGAACAGACACCTAAGCTGGATTGCCCTCCGTGTGTAAATTTCTGTAACAGACATTTTAAAATTACAGCTCGTTTCCGTTAGTTTTGGTGAATCGTATGTTGATGGCGCCACCTGCGCGCCTCGAGATTTGATGGTCGTTGTCAATTTTAGTTTGGTGAAACCTAGGCTAGGCGGCGCTAATATTCCAACGGTTGCATGCAAATAAAATACATCATAACCCAACAAACATCAATGCTGAATAACTGTTTGTTCAAACAAATTTGGAGAAGTTGCTCTGCTCTTTCTTCTAGAAAGCTGAATAAGTTCTCCAAATTTGTTTGAACCAGCGACTATTCGAAACCGTTGTTTGTTAGGAAGGTAGGAACACGTTTGTTCTTGCTGGGATTGATGATTTTCTGGAGAAAATTGTCATTTTCGATTATACTGTCAATAGATATAGATCAATCTAAATGGTCTAATAAGTGCCTTGTAGCCTTTCCATGATACTGGATTCAGTTTTGGCTTGCAAGAATCAATTTTTTAATTATCACTTTTTTCCGGCAAAGCCAGTCAACTATAACAAATCAATATTTCCACTCTGATGATAGCCTTCTTTTTATGCATTTTTTCTATCACACTGGAATAAAGAAAAGGACTTGAAAGTATTCATTTTTTGGGATTAAAAAGTAAAAGACCTACTTTGACGTATGGAGAATGTTCATTAAAATGCATAGAATGTAGTCAAAAAATGACTACCTTAGAATAACCGTGTATTTTATAACTGAATACTTTTGAGTCAATTAGCGCTGATATTTGAGGTGTTTGAAAATACGATGTATCCACAGGACTGAAGCGGCTGTCAGCCACGAACAAAAACCGTGAAGCCGAAAACTTGGTACTGCGTGTGGTGCTTATTTGACAGCTCGGTTTTCTTGAAGGCAATATGCAGCAAACACAATATCCGCGGCGGAAGTTGTCGTGTTTTTCGTTTATTTGATATGAGAAAAAATCTTCCGCCTCGTACTTAGTGCAGTGGTTATCACAAGGATTGTATTTCTTCATTATTTACTAGCCAGGTACTGTAATATTTCATCAAAATTACTGTAGTTTCGTAGAAGAAATATTGTAAAGAAATATAATCCATTGTGAACCGAGCTTGAAATGTTCAAATCGTCACTAGCGCCACACCAAAAGTTGCAGGCTTCAAGAACTATCGCTCTCTTCACTTCTCTGGATGTATCCGCATTGTATAAAAGGATTTTTTTTTTTCCAATAAACCCTTTATAGTTTGGTCTCGATGCAAACGCCAGAAAGTGTTTCGAATGTAATATACTATTAAAAATCAACAAATCCCTGTCAAAATAAAAACAACTTAGTTTTTTTAAGATACGTTCCCGCATCTACAGTGGCTGTTATCTGCTCCATGTAGCCACTGGTTATTAATTTCCGAATACGATTTAGATTTTAAATTACCTTCCGATGCGCAAATTGAGAACGACGTTATCTGACCCATTGTATCTAACAGGTATACCCTTATAGTACGTACATCAACTTTCTCTCTTCAAATCGCAATTGCATAAAAACTACTGGTTGTATCGGAAATCTGATATAACGCAACCTTTTGCTCTTTCTTTTGGTTGTATTAGATTTCAGATCAATCCGTAGTTTTAATGCAGTTGTGACATGAAGTGAGAAAGTTGATGTACGCACTATCGAGGTATACCTGTATTGAGAATAATAATATGAAGCTACCTCAAAATTCAGTTTGGCGCAGTTTTCTTGCGTTTTGAAAAACAATAAATCAAATTCATAGAATACGATTACTCAGCATTTGACTTTTGAGATGTGTTTATTAACGAGGGAACGGCATGAGCACAACAAGATCTGTCAGCCCGTTTACTGGGGAGTGCTCATTCGAAAGGGACCGTTTTTAATTTTTGAAAAGGACACTGAAATGAAAAAAAATATTTGTACCAACTGTTCCATCTTAGTATTCTTCTTTGGTAGGGTAAGGGGATGTTATGTTAGCCTAGCTCCTTCGTTCGGCCTATGTACCAAATGTGTCATTAATTTAGCGATAATCAACAAAATCATGTTGCTATTAGGATGACCGATGTAATCCAAAGCAACTGAGACAATATTAATCATCTTATAGTTGTTCACTTACGCGTAATTTTCGGTTTCTTGAACTTTTGGAGCATCTTGATTTCACTGGTTAAGCTGAACAGATGATCACACGATCTTCAAGTGATCTAAATTTGGCATAATTGAATTGATAAAGCAAGTAATGCAGTTTGGATGTGCAGAAAATAGTTACACGTTACAAACTAACTGTTCACATAGCAAAAACAACAATAATTTTACCAGAAAATCGTAGACCTAATGTTGGGGACATATTTTTTCCTATGTTCCCAATTATGGCCTGTTTCATCAATAACGTAGTAAAAAGGATGTTATTGGTAAAATTTCAAGTGGAAATGCATGGATTTGCGGTTTTTTATATTCGAGTGGCTCATCTAAACACAAATCAAAGAGACAAAGTCATTGTATAGTGAATTATAATGTTTTCATTATTAAATGGCTGATAAATCCTATATGAACATCACGTAAGTGTTTTGAGTCAGTTTTACTTTAGTTTGTTTAGTGAAATGTTGTATTTAGTAAATAGAGTACTGTTAACAATGCCTTAATTCATAAAATTAGAAAAAAAAACGTCCAAAAAGGCTGCTTTTAGTAATAATTCCATCGAATGGGACGAGGTTGCATCCAAAAATAGACCCAATTTGGTGCCTATAGACCGACATTAAATCCACATCCCTCGAAAGTTTCTGGCATTATAAAAATAGTTGTGTAACTTTGAGTGATACATGCTACCAAATGTCTTATCAAACTTATCTTTGCAAGTGTATGACTAGTTGAATCTCGCTTACAGCTTAAAAACTGTATGAGTTATAATAAAAAATGTGATCGATGGTTGCATAATAGGCTGAGTCAAGGGACACATACCCTATATGCTGTTCTTGCAGCATTTCAGAACAAGAAAAATACCATTCCAAAACACTACGCGCTACTTGATTGGTTTAATGCGTAAAATTTCAGCTTTTGAGCCGAAAGTGTCCGTGTTTGGTGCGGGTGATCCGGGCGCCGAAAAGGAAGTGGCGTTGTTCGTTTGGAAGCTGATAATTACTTCAAGTTGCTGCCGGTGCTGATGTCTGACGCCGAATCAATTCGAAATCGGGCATTCTTCTTCCTCTTGCCGGTTGCTGATTTTCAGGAAGGGCAAGCGCATTAGCTCTCGTTGTGTCCCTTCTTTCCACAATCACGACATAAATGATCCCGAAACTGGCAGTACTTCGAATAGTGCAGTCCTTCACACGGCCAGCATTGGAGTACGCGGCTGATCTGCACTGGTTCAACTACCCGTTGCCCATGAATGATGTGCCGGTCTAAACCAAAGTCTACACTCCATACAAAAATTTCAAAAAGTTGTATGAAATTCATGGCATTATCCACGTTAACCGATAATAGTACACAGAAAGAAATCTTGTAGTAAAAACTACCATTTTACCCAAGCGGTCTATCGCTCAGCACACTTTTCTCCTGTGCTATTTTTTTGAGTGTGTCTACAAGCGTTGCAATGTTCTGGGAATGTGCCGAAGGTGCCGATGTGTTGACAACCCAAATTGTTACTTTCTGCTGAGCCTAGCAACCAGGCAATGCATATAGGCAAGGTTGCTGGTCTCTTACTTCTATAAGCTCAACTGTCAAAAGTGTGTCCTCAGTGTGCCACACATGTGGCATGGATTGAAAATCGAAGTGCCGCAGTTATGAAACTTGTTCGTCTACCGTGTAAGACATCGTGGCTGGCACACTGTTCTAAGCGACTTACCCTTGATTTTTACCCGACTACGTCTATCTTTAAAACTACCATGAAATTTCAGTCAAATTTACTAAGTTTATGGTAAAACCTTCAACGTTTGTGGTATATTTGACAACCCTCTTATTGATATCAATTGCATCATGGTTGATCTAATCGCAGGCATGTTAAAATCAAACGCATTTATAGTTAGTTGAAAATTGTTGGTGATTGCGCTTAATTTAACCCTCGAAATGGTAGTTTCTACTGCAGTTTTTTTTGCGTGTATGTGCATTTTAAACCTGGTACAGACATACAACGTACAGCGTTGTACTCCTTTAGTCTAGTACGTGTTTCTCTGTACTGGATTAAAGTATTTGACAGTTCGTACAACGGTCAGCGTTGTATGTCTGTCCAAGCATTAGTGCGGTTTTTTTAAATTTTAACCGACTTTTCCGTATTCTTCTCTTAGCGTGTATTCTCTTGTTGATATATACGGTAAGAATCAAGAACCCATTATTGGATAAAATTTCAACAATTTTCCCAAAAAAGGAGTCAACCCATTAAATGGGCCAACTCGACTAACCCATTTATGAGTGTTGGCATGAATGTCAAGAAATGGGTATTTTCTTATCCATTTTTGATTTTTTTTTATGTAAAATGGGTTAAAAAACACCCATTACCTGACACTTGTGCCAACAATCAATATGCAACTAGCGATTTGAAATTGGTTCACTGTTGTAGAACCCCTTGGTCCGAAGTAAAGGGCGATACGGTCAAAATTTGGTCAATATCAACTTGACGTATTTCTTTCAATTTTGCATTTAAAAAACCTGAACACCCCTCATTTTAAAGGTGTGTGTGTGTGTAGAATGTTGCTCCTATTTTGATTTTGGAATTCACTCTTCAGTTGTCAAAATGCTGTCTCAAGCAAGAAGAGCAGCGTATCAAAATTTTGCTCGCGCATCGCGAAAATCCGAGCTACTCGCACGCAAAGTTGGCAAAATCGCTAAAAGTTGCCAAATCAACCGTTACAAATGTAATTAAAGTGTTTGGGGAACGTTTGTCGACAGCCAGGAAGTCTGGATCGCGGGGGAAATCGAAAACCGGAAGCCGCTGAGACGACAAAGAGAGTTGCCGGTAGTTTCAAGCGAAACCCTAACCTATCTCTCCGAGATGCCGCAAATAAGCTGGGTGTATCGTCTACAACCGTGCATCGAGCCAAAAAACGAGCCGGACTATCGACTATCGAGAGAGAGCCCGGAGAGAATCTCTCAATTGTAGATTCGCCCTAATGAAAAAAAAACCCTAGAACTGAATATTTTTCCTGAATTTTATACTAAATGAACTTGAAAAAGAAATTTAATTTGATTTTTTAAATAATCGATTTCACCGATTTACACGCGTTTTCCCTTGACCAAATTTTGACCGTATCACCCTTTACACCTTGAAGCCAGCACTTTGCTATACATATTTGCGCCTTTGTTTTGATTTGCTGTGTTATTTTGACAGAATATTTGAGAGTGTGTTCGTGTGAGCTCATTATTAGGGGCGCATTATTAAGCTTGGGACCGAGCTTGGGACCGATGTGCTAGTACTGACTGAGCCAAGAAAAAAATCGTATTTGTTCGGGACCTACTGGTCTTAGAGTTAGTCTATGTTACTATTTTTGGAACAATAAAAACATCAACAAATCCAGTCTATAGTCGTTCCCAAGTTATGCGATGAATTTAATCACATTCTCATTCAAACGGATTCGGAACCAAAAATCTTATTCACTACAAAAAATTGAACTGACAACAAGCATATGAAAGCCAACTTTTGTTATTCAGTTCGATTAACTATAATTATGGTTGAATTACCTGGCACTGTAACTGTCAAAATGTCAACAATATTTTTTTTTCAACATAGCTATTGTATAGTTGAATCAACCATATTCTGAAGTTGATTCAAACAAATATTAGTTCAATCAACTTGATATGAATGATTGTTACAATCTTGCATATGGGATGGATATCACAAAATCAGATTAAAAATATAGTTTATTTCAGATCTGACTGACTGCACGTATCAATGGTTGCTACTCCGTGATTGATCAGAATTTTCAGTGATTAAGTTTCTTTAATAATCAATAACGGCGCCGGCCGCGTCCTTGCAATCAGTTGGGAATAGGGAAGGAAAGTTAGTGTGACATTTGCTGATTAGAGACCGTGTTTACCTCTGCATCCCCACAAAGGTCACAGGAAGGAGGTTTTTCTATGTTAGTAGGGTAGGGCTCGATAGATCAGGATTCACCTTGATAAGTGATCTGATCATATAATATAGTCCATTTATTTCAGGTGACAAAAAGGATAATAATTACCTGTTTCGCTCCGCGTTTTCAATTGTCTGAAAATCCCTTGCGAGGTCCAACTGGTTAGCGTTCTGATTCCGCGGTACTAAATGATGCCGCCATGCAAGTGCAGGTGAACGAAAGCAGCATCGTATCTCGAACTTAACTCCTCGAACTGTGGAACTGTGTCTACAGCAATGCCATGTCGGTAATGGAACTGGTTCACCAAGAGAAGTTTGCCGAGCATCGGTGTTTGTAGGATACCGGGTGTCCGAAGAGATTTTCCCGAGGCCTGGAGTCGAGTTTGGTAGACAGGTACAAGCCGGTTGAGCCAAGAATGGCTACGGTGGCGATACAGTTAAGGGTCAAACATGAACTACTTCGATAATAATTATGTT
This sequence comes from Aedes japonicus, assembly GCA_034211315.2. Taxonomy (NCBI): domain Eukaryota; kingdom Metazoa; phylum Arthropoda; class Insecta; order Diptera; family Culicidae; genus Aedes; species Aedes japonicus. The sequence goes on along the minus strand of JASCZW010011041.1, from coordinate 3,183 downwards.
ATAATATCGGAAAACACAACGGAAGAAAACGCACGTCAAACTTGCTACCCTAACCTATTATGGTAATCTGAATAACCGAAAAAGTTTGAATCAAAAGATGTATCGGAATAAGGTGACGTCCAAGCGTATAATTGTTTCATGACTGAAAAAACAGCCTTCCTCTTTCTCATCCACGAATTCGTTAACACGCCTCTTATGCTCAAGGTTGTCAATATTGTCAATTACAGTTTTCGACAACTAACTATCGTTCCTCTTGAGAAAATCGGCAAATAAATCAGTAAAATGGAAAGCGCTCACCCGGATAATCAGCAACAATCTGCAATCGTCTACCAATCGGTTCGTTTCCATTTACACCGGATTTTAGTTCTATTCAATACACAAATGATGTTTAGGTATGACTCATAAACACAGCATCCACTATCACACGCGACGGTTATTATTGAGATTCTAATAAGGATAGATTTCATTATACAAAAAATACTGAAAATCCGTGACAGCTCACCAAACCAAACCGTTCGTGGTCAGAGCTTGCTGCGATCCATCTACACCCGAAAACAGTATATATAAACAATTTATTCGGTTTCTTTTTGGTAACCGATGTTGCTCGGTATAAAATTGAACCGAGTTCGGTGTTATTTTCTAAGTGTGTATTTGGCCAAACAATTTTGAGTCAAATATTTTCCAAAAATAATCAGAGTGTAATAGTTTGGACAAAAAACTTTGCCAATAGCATTCTTTGGAAAAACTTAACGAGACAAATATTTATCGTTTTGTCAAACAGTGTGATATGAACTTAAAGCTATTTAGCCTGATACTATTCGAGAAAGCGGCAAGAAGCATAAAACTTCGCAATTGTGTTGACTTCCAACGCGCAATGATAAAATTATAAACTTATTTTAGATAAAAAAAAAATTACGTAAATAATTGAAAAACCAGATTACTTAACGTATTGGATTCTTAAGTACACTTAATATTACCGCACTGTGTGTTAAAAATACTTGAACTTGGTTTTACATAACCGTAGGAGCGCAAAGAGAATATCGCCGAAGAGAGTCTCCCAATGTTACTTAGGACCTAATGCATTGTTCAGCTTGATTTGTCCAGTGATGCCAGCCGTTCTCACCCATCTCACACCTCTCCATTCCATCAATGAAACCATTATGCAATGTAGCGTAAAACACACACACACACACACCCACGCCTTACATCATGTTCATTGGCTCGTTTCGAGGCGCAATTCATTAAATTGAGCCATATCAGAGATGATGTCAAAGGTATCCACAGGAGGAGGTGAAGTTCGAGCGGTGAAGGTGGGTATCATTATGGGGGGCTGCATGTGGAAATATTCCACGCTGATACGCCGATTGGGGCCTCTCGTGGTTCGGTCGTCGACGTCGATTTTCCAGGGAAATTACTTCCGATAAATAATTGATTGATGTTTGCGGTGTAGCCCCAGACGGGTGGCATGTAAAATGGGCTATCCGAAAAATAGATGAACGAAAAAAATAGAACACAGACACAATAGTAGCGGCTCGTAGCGTGGTTTTTAGGGGAAAAATTCGAGGTCAAAATGCGTATCGATTCGAAGAGGGTTAATTTGGACAACGGTCTGCCTGGGTGATATCATTGGCTGCGGTTAATTGAGGAACGTGTGAGTGTCCTTGAAGTGAAATGGTCAGAATGGAAATGAAAATGGTGCTGTTAGAAGAGGCATACGGGATACAAAGAAAAGACATTTCCGCCCGAAAACAACAGCGGTGCAATCCCCGAGGGCCTCGTACCGGAAGTTTATGAGGTTTGTTATTTGGCGTTTCGGGCTGCCGGGTCTTAGCAGGTCGTAAAGAAAGGAATTAAATTCGAAGGAAGGTATTCTAAAGCAGAAGTTTTCTTAGTTCGTTTGGTTTTGAGGTGAAATTGGTTTTTTTTATGCTTCGGACTTTTGACGTACGTTATGTGAGTTGATTAGTATTATTTAGTTTTGAGGTACACTTGAATAAAGATGGTTGATCAAAAGTTGTTAACAACATTTACAAACTTTGCCATTCGTAATACACTGGAAATTAATTTTCGTTTATTTTACGAAATCGAAGCAGGGAGTAACAAATCAATTCGTTGTTTTCTGCAACGAAACTGATTTGTACTTTTTATGAAGCTACCTTCGTATTTAATGCTACACACGCAACTTTCAATAGCATTTGTTGAAACCAGCGATGCCAGATCATATTTTCAAAGTCCGTATGTTTATCGAAATAAAAAGTCTACACTCTCGCTTCATTTTAATCAATTTTTAGTACAATTACAATTATACAATACATACTATCTCTTTTCTGTCACGGATAGTATATACTAATTTTTCGTAAAAAGTGGATCTACTCTAAAATTTATCCAAAGTTGATCCACTTTTTAACGAAAATTAAAATACAAGATCCGAGTTCCTCTGGGAAAGTGACCATATTCAAATCTTTTCCAAGACCTAGCTTGCGACATAGGGAATGTCCATTAATTATGTCACACAAAAAGTGACTTTTTATAACCTCCCCTCCCCTCCCCTTGTCACGTTTTTTGTATGGACCTTCACTTTATTTTGTATGGATTATCACTCTCAAGCTCCCCCTCTCCGCCCCCCTTACTGCGTTACATAAATAATGGACCTTCCCATATTATTATTATTATTTTTCGCAAAACTGTGTCTTGGGAGGACATTCTGAAGATTCGTGCAGGCCCTCCGAGTCCGTGTTCCTCCGGAAAAGTGGCCATATTTATATCATTGCCAAAACCTGGCTTGCGACACATCAAACTTCATGATTTTGCAAAGCTAGGTCATGAAAATACGTTTGCAAGATTTCTAACCATGTTGGCCACTTAAGGAGACCCTCCGGATAGTGGCCATATTTAAATGTTTTAAAACCTGGCTTGCGACGCATCAAACTTTATGATTTGAAAAAAATAGGTCTGCGAAGGACATTCTGAGGATTTCTGACCATACTGGCTACTTAGAAAGGCTCTGCGGGATCCACACTGAGCCTGGGTGGAAAAGAAAATTGATCCAAAGACAAAGTTTTGCAAACTCATGCAGTTTGATATGTTACACGCCAGGTTTTGGTAACGATTTCAATATGACTTCTTTCCCGGAGGAACGCAAATCTCGTACAGCCTTCCTAAGTGATCAGTATGGTCAGACAC
>JASCZW010011040.1:0-33603 GCA_034211315.2 Aedes japonicus | reverse complement strand
AATTTCTACAGATTTACATCATGGGAGATTCACTCAACAAGCTTATTCCACCATGATGCGGGACATTGTACAACAATTGCAAGCGATGCTTCATGAGTCCAATGGATTGATTCAAATATTCAAGACTACTCTAGATCCAATGCCATCTAACAGCAATAAGCATGCGATTCGAGATAATTACTTCTCCAATTTTCCAATAAGTAGTTTAAGTGTGAACAGGACAACGTCTGCCGGGTCAGCTAGAAAATCTATAAAAATTAATATTTGTTGGTTAGTAACGCTTAAACCCAAGAACGGCTGGACCAATCTTGACAAAGTCTTGGGATTTTTTGTTTCTTTTTGCCCAACAAAGGTTAAGATAAAAAGAAAAGTTGGAAGATTTACAAAGTAAAGCCGTAAAATTAGAAAATTCAAAACGGCATTTTTCCATACAAAAACAAAAATCTCAATTTTTGCATACGAATGTTCACCATCATCACCAAAATCACCATTACCACCACACTTACCACCACCACAAAAAAATGCCTTTTTTCTCAACTAATTTACATCTAAATTCTGTTCCAAACGTAATTAAAACATTGAAAATCGTGACAAATCGTGAGGTAACAAAAAATCTCAACTTTAAATTTAGTTCCTTATTTCTAACCGATACTCCAATAACTCAACTGATAACTGCGAACATTTTTTGTTCTTTCTGATTTGTAAATTCGAACGTAACAGCCAATTGATTTTCATATATTTTTCAAATTTTGAATGATTTCTCGAGTTCAATTCATTTCAAATAGTTTGCATTTACTAAATATTTCACTTTAAATCATGTTTTTTGAGTGAAATTATTCACATTTCAAACACAAAAAAGTAAGTTCTTTGTTTTCGTTTGTTGGTGAAAACCTAACCTCATTTTCATTGGAATGGAATGCAACCGAATTGTTATATTTCTGATTGTGTGGGATAAGTGATACAAGTGAGAATCACTTGACAGAACATTGACAGATCTGCGGAATAACCGTCGCTTTGGTGGCTTAATGATACGTTCCTCGAACCGCTTAATCACTCGCGACACCGTGGAATTCGCGATTCCCAACGTTTTAGCGATGGAACGATGCGAGGAGATCCTTGTTCTCGTGATGATGATGCGCAAGATTTTATCACGCACGAGTTGTTCTTTCGACTCCATTTCCGCGAGTTTTGATCACAGGACTTTAAAACTTGCAGGATGTAAATAATGCACTATGAACTAAATCCACCCAAATTTTCTTTTTTTTTCTACCCAACGGTTAAAAAGTTAGAGCAATTTCATAGTTAGAGCAATTTCATAGTGTGGCAATTTCATCGTGGACACCCGTTAGTAGGCGATTTTAGACAAACACTACCGAAATCAACAGCGGCGGATGAATGGTACGCATTTCGCAAGTCATCGTATTTGTGGCGGACCGTGAAAACCATATGATTAACTATGAATATGCGAGTATTCCTGCTGCAGGATAGAACCGAGTTTTCTCTAAAGACCTGCTATGAATTGGAAATGGACAAATTTCTGTTGATTCTTCCAGTGGTTTGATATCAATCGATGCCTCCGTTGCCACGTTCTATAGAACTATCCATCAAATAATCCGGGATATTGTTCCTGAAAAACCTCGTGGGCTTTTTAGTTTCCGCAATTGTCTTAACCGCTTACGAAAGATCAAGAAACGGTTCTTCCGCAACAAGAATTCTTCGAGCACGAGACAGTTACAGCTTGCTGAAAAGGAGTAACAGGAGCAACAGATTCGTTTCTGTGAGTATATCAAAAGTATTTAAGCAAATGTCAGACAACATCCTTCTTCATTCTGACCTACATCAATAATCGAAGAGGTTCTGCCAGAGTTTCCGATGATGTTTCACACAAGTCTAATAACTCTTGCTCGTCGGTCACAGCTGCGAATCTATTCGCCGAGTTCTTCCGTTCCGTACACTACGACAACCCACCTCCGATGTCGCAGCAATACTTGGAAAGTCTTCCATCAATTAATTCGATTATCCCAATCCACATGGCTGGAAACACACATTGCGTGGAGAACTATCAACCGAAATCTATTTCAACCTGCCTAGCGAAAGTTTTGAGAGTCTATTGCACGACGTGCTGTATGATATTCCTTCCGGCGTTCCGCAGGGCAGCCATCTTGGTCCCCTGATATTCGTCCTCTTCATCAACTATATGTGCAATAGCCTCAAGTCTGGGCAACTGCTCTATGCAGATGACTTAAAGCTGTTTCGCGTGCTTAAGTCGCTTGTGGATTGTGGTGCATTACAATTACAAGTAAATTAATTGAACGTGTTTCAACGTGCGAAATGCACGGAATGCAGATGAATGCGGCAAAATGTAAATTAATGACGTTCACTCGATGTCAGACTACTGTATCTTTTGACTACGGGTTGAACAATTTGCCATTATAGAAATAGTCAGCTCGATCAAGGACCTTGGCGTCATATTCGATAGTAAACTATGCTTTAACGAACACATCTCAGTGACTACTGCGAAAGCCAATACGATGCTAGGTTTAGTTCAACCCATTTTAATGACGTACATGCATTGAAGGCCCTGTTCTGCGCCTTAGTTCGCGACAAGCTGGGCACGAGAGTACGCATTGAAGACTGTTTAATACATGAAATATGTGTATACTGTTTGGAGGAGAAAATTTCCCGATTACCACTTCTAAAGGAGAAGCTGTACGGTCGTCAAGACGTATGTTGGACGTGGTTCATACCGACATCTGTGGTGTAGTGAACATTAAGGACCGTGATTGACGACTACTCAAGGTATACACTGTGGTATATTTTCTGCAAATAAAGTCAGAATCTGCTGAAAGAAATATGCGAATGGTGTAAAGCAGAAGTCTTCAATCAAATATTCGGACCAAGGTGGTGTATAAGTCTTAAGCACTAAGACGATTTTAACCTGAATTCCGTAATTCCGACACAGTATACCGTTGCATATAATCCGCAGCTAAATGACATGGAAAAAAGAAAAAGCAAAGCCTAGTGGAAATGGCAAGATGTCTACTAATTGATTCGAAAAAATTGATACAATTATTTGGGCGGAAGCAGGCAACACAGCAGTATATCTACAGAATGTCCGTCCGTCAAGAACAGTAACGAAAACGCCGTACGAGAATTGGTATCGAAGGGTGGCTGACCTGATGCATGTTTTTGGGATCCCTGGGATTGTTCACGTATCGAATCAAAAACGCACCAACTAGAAGCTGTCAAGCTGATTTTCTACGGTTACTTGGATAATCACAATGCGTACAAGTTGATGAATCCAGCAACCGACAATGTGGTGATCAGCAGAGATGTTCGTTTTTTGGAACCTGATGATGCCATGAGACAGATACCACAATCCGAAGTTGTCGAGTTCGAGTGTGATAAGCGACATCGAAGAGGGCTCGTCAGAGCTGGACTACAGGAAGAGGAACAAAACGTACCGACTGATAACAGCTATTGTATTGTTACTTGAGCATTAGAATTATATGAGTTAAATCATTTTTGAAGCATTTCACTAGCCGCACAAGGATCATGTCGTCCATAGAGACGCTATTGACACTGCGTCAAAAGGTGTTATATTTTTAAGTTTGTTTTCTCTTTCTTCCAGTCATGTTGATGTCCACTGTTTTGTATGGTGTCGTTTCGTTTTTTTTTTTTTTGTTATTTAGTTTGTCAATGTTTTCTTCAGTCTTTTCTAGTTTAATATGCCATTTATGTGCTGTAAAAGTCTGTTTGAGCAGTTTTCTCGAATCAAAAATCTAGTCTAGTTGGTGGTTTGCTTTATGTTGCAGTCAACCCTCGTCCAGATAATGCCGTTAGCGTGTCGCTTCTAAGGATTGTTAATTAACACCTGTCTCTCAAAGGAAAATGTACATTTGCGAACAAACTCATAAGTTTGCTTTATATAAATAAAAATCAACGTACATATGACCGAATTCACGTGAGTTTGAATATTTACGTCCAATTTTTGAAGAACGCTCGGACTATCTTCTTGATGCCTCCCATTAAATTCTGCAAAACTTTCTCCGTAACTTTTCGTTCTGCTACAGACCAATTTTTTTTTTAAGCAGTAAACATTGCTTTCTTCTCTTCCATCTTTCTTAAAATGCCACGTAATTATTGCCCAGTATCTTTCGATGGGACGCAGTTCAGGGCAGTTTGGGGGATTTTAGCATTTTTCGACAAAATCGTCATTTTCCTTCTTGAGCATCTCCAACCTAGCAGATGCGTAGTGAGCAAATGCCAGATCGGGCTCGAAACAATGGAGGATCCGTATGATTTCGGTAGATGAATTGGAGCCGTTTTTTGATGCATTCTTTTCTGTAGTTTTCACCGTTGATTGTACCCGTTATGAAATATGAGGAACTCTTCAAGAGTTCAATTTTTTTTAAGCTGTCAACAGAGCTTGTTTCTCTTCCATCTTAGTGCGTGATAAAGCATCGTCACAATCGTTCACAGTCGATACTCGAAGTAAACTCTTTTTTCGTAAACTTTAAATTTTTACAACCGCATTTCACAAACCACTTCACTACTATAACTAACATCTGAATCAATCAAGTATAACGTTTTAAAGAATAATCCACGCTAATCCATCAAGAAACTACAACTGAGGGATCTGGCAAAAATACGAGTCCGTAGATGCATTTCGTGCCTTCTGGCAACTTTATGCTTCTATTGATGTCCAAGTTCATCGGTTTAGCACCACCCGAGGAAGACTTGGTCCTATATGCAATGATTTCATGATCTCCAATCCACTCAACCAATCGCAAAGTTTTGGGATATAGTGGATAGATTATTATGATTTGAGATAACTAAATGCAGACGTATTCAAAATTTAACAGATCGACAGGCAATCGATGGAGACCCACCTGGTAGCTGATAGCGTAAGCTTTGATGAGCTACCTGTCCTAGCAGACATGTGTGACGCTGAGTGGTACCAAAGCTTAGTACGTCGCGTTAGCTGTGCTGCTGTTTTCTGTACAAGATAACCTGGCGGTGACTAGCTTTGAATATAACCAGTGCTCCATCAAGCCGTCATACTGACTTCACCAAGCGTGAATCGAAGATCGAAGCATGTCGACACCAAGAATCACTATATTTGAGAGATGCAGATTAATGGTGAAATTCAAGCGCTTATCAATGCTTCGTATATAAAAACAAATTATGGACCAAGAACTACGGAGGGTCCGGGGACCAAGGAACGGAGGGGTTCAAAAATCCCAAATACGGGGTTTATGGCCTGTCCCTTAGCTGTCAACAAGCTAAATGAACTTATGAAACTCACTTTAGATTTATGGGGCCGCATGATTGGAAAGCTACTTTGAGTAATGAGAAACGCGTCGTAAGATAATCAGCATAACCTAAAAACAACGATTTTTTGAAGAAATGTAGCCCAAAAACTGAAAGACATCAATCGCCATTTTCTTATGTTATTTCAAAAAATCAAAACTTTCAAGCAAAAATGAGGTAGCTATTTGGTCTTTCAAGATTTTCAAGAATCAAACGAGGAAGCTCTTTGGTCCCGAGACCAAGAAAAACATAAAAAAAAAACAAATATAATCCATGTTTTCAGAATACATATTGCAATTAAAGTATACCTTCAGTATAGTTTTAAATTAATTACTTTTATTAGCTTAATTAATTATTATAGTCAGTTCATGGTTCTAGAGTTATGTTATTGAAAAAAATATGCTATATTCGAAAAAAATAAGGTCAACTTTTCGGACCACCCTAACGCAGAAATGGTCATCCTTATAAAAAAAAATTGAAAAATACTCGTCTAATGTTTTTGGAATAGAAATAATAATTATTATATAGTTCTGAGAGTTCGCATACCTTTTTTCTATGAAATTGCTGTATCGATGCATGAATTTTTCTATCGTTGAGTCTATATTTGCACAATGTCAATCTTACATGCATAATTTCTTGGTTCAACGTGTCAAGATAGTATTAGACTTAAATAATAAGGTTTTTATAAAGTTTTTTCAGTGACTTCACTGAAATTGAAGATACAACTGACGAATCTACTCATTGTTTTCTGCAACGAAACTAATTTGTTCTTTTTAAGAAACTTCCTTCGTTTATAATAGCTCACACACAACTGTCAAAATCACGGAACATTTGTTGGCGCAGGAAGAACATTTGTGCATTGTACGAAAACAATAAAAAAGCTACGAATATTTTGTAGTAAATTAAAGAGAAACGTCTTTCTGGTGGTTGCATTGATGACTGACATATCTACTATATGTATGTATGTATGTAGGAAGCCACCTTCCTAGCGTGGGCCTTGCCCTGCATGCGGTTTCACTTAACAGAAAGATCATGCGTTGTTACCGTTCTAAATTCAACATACTGCTGTATGAAGGGCCAAAAAGGGTTGGGCAGGCCCGTAAGCAGAGACACTTACGCGAAACCAGCGGGAATAAGAGAATCTCCTTCCAGCAATATGATCCGATAAAATAAATATCAAAATATGCAATTCAGTTAAGCTTTCCACTAGATGGTTTGTTTGAGAAAGGCGCGTCAAATTCATTACAACTGTTGAGGAAATGTGCCAATCATAAATGATAGACACATCCCCTCCTAGACTCCGGTTGGCCGTCCACTCCATTGTCCAATTGCAACTCTCAACTGGATGCCCTGATGCACCCTCCCATCCCAGTATGTAATTGCTATAAATCAATGAAATATAATAAGGTTCATGCAATAAACATCAGATATAAAGTATATATAAAGTGTATATTGATTGATACGGCAAAATGGGTAGCCTGCTTCTTGTCCTTTCTGCTGGTTCTAGGGAGCAATAACATGTAACATTTGATGTCAGAACCTTGAAACATAATTTAATCAGGAGTACTCTGTTTAGTAATTACCAAGTTGCTGGTCAATGGTTGCTAAAATTGTTAAAATAAGTAACTTCAACTGTCGAGAAGTATAATTAAACAGCAAGGAAACCAAATCAGACGCTCAATAATACGTACGAATGTCTACCGCAATCAGTCGTAGCCGCATATATTCAAGGCAACTGACATATCTACTATATCGACTCAAAATGAAATTGAGATAAAAAGTGCAAGTATGAAGTAATAACTATCGACAGAGTTTTAATTTTATTTTGGGATACATTAATGACTCCTGCCCATCCCAGCAACAAGACCATCATGCATGAGTACGATAAAAGAGAAGCAGTGATTGGCTGGTCTTCGCGAAATTTATTTCGTGCATTATACAAAAAGGTGTTATGATAGCATGTCACCAGGTGAAAAGCAGTATGATTCTTTCATACAATATACGAGATTCTATGTAACAAATCTACGTTTTCAAAACGAGTTATAGCTAATTTACGGAAATAAATTTTCAGTGTTGGTTGCGACTATACTACAACCATTCAACTATGTTGCACACGAATTAAATATTACACTAAGATCTACTCTACCTATTAGTATCATGTATGCAACGTTAGGGATAAAATTACGTAACTGCAAGTTTGCAAAGACATACAGGTTCCGATTAACTCCAATGTTTGTGTTGAATGGTTTTAGCGAACCATTTGAGCAACGTCAATGAAATATTTAGTGTCTCGTGATATGTAAAATCAACTCTGTTGTAACAAAATATGTTTAATGTTAATACAAACATTCTACAATGAAACATGAAAACTAAGTGTTTAATTCAAAAGATGTTTCGAGTGCTACTTAAGAAGGAGATAATACGAAGTATCTGTCGGAGGTTGCCCTCTTAATTAAAGTGTCGCGAAGAGGATGGTTTTCGTCCGGACCTGGCTTCGGCCCTTTATGCCGATAGATCATTGGAGAAGTGGACTGGATGAAGGTAAATGTTGTGCCGAGGACCGCCAGCCCTCCCAACGTCCCCCAATTGCGAACGATAGAAATTTAATTAATAATTTAATAATTTCGTGGATAAAACAGATCTTTCCGGCCATCTGCCGTGAGCCCACCCGGCAGAGCGTCCTAGCTTGTTTTGCAGATAGTTGAATAAACGAAAGATATTAGGAAAATGTTCAGAAATAAGAAATAAATATTGTTTCATTGAATTATCTAGTATAGGTTTTTTTTCACCGCCATTCAAAATAACTTCATTTTTTAAAAGCATCCGTTAAATGCATCTGTCCTAAGACATGGCTGGAATCATTATCATTATCATTATTATCATTTATATAATTCAAACATTTATTTTAAGTGTAAACATTTAGGAATGTCCATTGCATCATTGCATGCATCCCATAAATGAAGACATTAACACGCCTTCCACTCATCTGTCACTGCTTGTTTCTTTTTTTTTTCTTTTTTGCGAAACGCCCCGAGCAAAACAAAACACAGCAAATCCTACGCAATCGCACTCCTTACGATGTGAACCTGCCAACCGAAATGCCCTGAATGTTTGAAATTATATCTGTATGGAAAGGTGCACGTATTTAACCTACAAATGACAACGCGCCAAAGTTTAATGTCGAAGTCGAAAACACGCCTCATCGGTCCCTCAGACCGACGCGACAACCGACGACGACATCATCAACGCGTGAAGTGTCCATAATTCTTCTTGTCAAAGTTTTTGTTGTCGCTGCTGTTGGTTGCAGCAACAACAACAACAACCAAAACACCACAGCCTACTCCGTTGCACAGTGTGGTCGTCTCAATCAGTACCTTTTTTCTCCTTCATGTGTGTGTGTTTACAACCCAGACCAAGTGGCGTTGCAAGAGCCTGACAATGAATGGGTCACACCGCGGCGGCCTCTTTTAGATTGCACCCACCCCTTGGATGCCAAAAACACCCATAGCCAGTAGACACGGGCTGGTAGGTACGGCGGTATTTAGCATTTTAGTTTCGCAAATTTACCCACAATCAAGATGGATGGACAATGCTTTGTGCGGTGCGGCGCACACACACACGCACGCGGTCGGCCCCAAAACGGAACATGCCGTTGCCGTTGTCACGCGCCAGCCTGTCAGTTACCGTTGCCCTTTGTCTGACGCATTCCAAGCCCTCGCTCGCATCACGACGACAAATGCGGGAATTTAGCTACGGCAATAAACGCTGGCCAAGATTCACAACCCACTGGCAACTGTCACGCATTCGAAGTTCAACACGGAACTTCCCTTTCGGGTGCCAGCGAAGCATGGCGGTTTGGTTTAATGATGCTTCGGGGGACAGATTATTTTTGCAAAATAATTGTTTAATAAATATAATGAATTTCCTGAAGCAATAGTGAACTTTTTATATGACAAAATGAATGGCAATATCAAGTCTTCAATTTCAGCAGTGCCCGGGTTCCGAATTGTCCAGTTCATCCAAATTCGTGATTCATCCATCATCGGTATCTGATTTTGCACATTGTCACGTTTCGATTGTGTCCCATGATACCTCACTGCTGGTGTGCGGCTCCGGCTCTATCGGTAAAATCGCAACTGGCTCGTGTGTGTTGACGGCCTGATAATTCGTATGATTGCATTTCATGGCATTGGTGTGAAAGTTTCGCCGATGTAGACTCAAAGCGCATTTCTGCACACTGGAATCTCGGATCAGGTGGAAGTGAACATCTCGTCCGGCGGGCGGGTTGAGTGATTGCTGTCGGCGGTCGTTTGATATGCATCTTTTTCTAACGTGGACGTCAGCAACCGGACGTGAAATGGTGACTAGGTTGACTAATGATGATTGCAGAGTTTTGCACCCAGCCCCCGATTGGTTGATTGATTCATTTAAAGTACGAGATTATGGGCAGATGAACACGGCACCTTTATATGACTCTATAGTGAAACAAAATTGAAAATCAACAATTGCTTTGAGTATGAATTTGAATACCACCATGCGAACTCATTTCGCTTCAAGTCCTCGGTCACGAAGTTGTAATTTTTGAAGCTTTTCTCGAACACGAAAATAGCAAAGCGCTTCGGATTGTTCGACGATGACAACCTCTGGTCCCGGACGCACGAAACATCGACTGCAGTGCACCGTTGACCATCAGCTGCCCTCTGTTCGAGGCTCTGGCTGGTTTTGATTTACAAATTTGTGCAAATGAGCCTCTCTCTGACTCAAGAAAACCGAAAAAAAAACTCCTCACCTGTAGCAGCAACAACAACAACAACAACAACAACTAACTGGGTGTCATAAAAACATGGTGCGTAAAGTCAAGCATCATGAGGAGTCAGGCACGGCGCAAATTCATAGCGTTGTTGCTTAGAATTCGAATCCAATTGTGTGATGTTTAAATCATAAGATTTAAAGTTATGTTCTTCACAGCAACGTTAGTAGGCCCTGATGATGGGAGAAGCGTGGTTTCTAATGATTTGTTAATAAATGCGAAATGGCTTTGAAAAACTGTACACAGCGCAGGAAGGCGGTATGATAATCGGCGGCCACAAAGCAACTGGAAAGACAAACAGTCGATACGGACGCACGGTAATCGTGGAAGTGGCCTGCCGGAATCTCCGGGCTGGCTCTATGCGACGAGATAATTATGCGTGATTTTCCTCCCCACTGACTGTCAGTGGCTCTTGGCGCGGTGGCAGAAATATGCGATGGAATTAGCCGCTAGTGCGAGGAGCAGATAAAGGGATGCTGGCATTGAATTAGAATGCATAATGTCTTTGTAAATTACGGTTGCGTGGGGAATGAATTCGAACGGAAAATGGCTTCATTAGTGGGGTACTGCACTCTCGTGTGCTTCTCGTTAAGCTCGAAGAGTTTCGTGTAGAGTCGTAGAGTAGGGCAAATTGAAATGAATGATATTTTCACGCATACTTCAAGGACGGAACGATTAACTGAGCAGCTCGCGAGCTGTGTTTCGTTTTGCACCACGAGAAAAAAAAATCGAACTCTGCTCGTAATGAAGGTGAAAAGGAAAGGAGAGTTTACCGAAATTTCAAAAGTACGAAATTTTCAATCATTGGTATGAGAAAAATTGCGTAATAGCTGTTTATTTTTTTAATAGAGGTAATATTTTGAGCAAACGCTCTCAATGTACGAGTTGAAACGTTGTTCAGAAATAGCTCTAATTTTATCCTAAGTAGTTGCGTTGAAAAAGTTAGTGAGTTGAACTTAACTGTTGATTATTGAATACTAAAGGGCGATACGGTCAAAATTTGGTCAATATCAACTTGACGTATTTCTTTCAATTTTGCATTTAAAAAACCTGAACACCCCTCATTTTGAAGGTGTGTGTGTGTGTAGAATGTTGCTCCTATTTTGATTTTGGAATTCACTCTTCAGTTGTCAAAATGCCGTCCAAGCAAGAAGAGCAGCGTATCAAAATTTTGCTCGCGCATCGCGAAAATCCGAGCTACTCGCACGCAAAGTTGGCAAAATCGCAAAAAGTTGCCAAATCAACCATTAAAAATGTAATTAAAGTGTTTGGGGAACGTTTGTCGACAGCCAGGAAGTCTGGATCGGGGAAAATCGAAAACCGGAAGCCGCTGAGACGACAAGAGAGTTGCCGGTAGTTTCAAGCGAAACCCTAACCTATCTCTCCGAGATGCCGCAAATAAGCTGGGTGTATCGTCTACAGCCGTGCATCGAGGCAAAAAACGAGCCGGACTATCGACTTACAAGAAGGTAGTGACTCCAAATCGCGATGATAAACAAAATACGACAGCCAAGCGCGATCCCGGAGGCTGTACACGACGATGCTGACGAAGTTTGACTGCGTGGTAATGGACGACGAAACCTACGTCAAAGCCGACTACAAGCAGCTTCCGGGACAGGAGTTTTATACGGCAAAAGGAAGGGAAAGGTAGCAGATATTTTCAAGCACACGAAACTGTCAAAGTTCGCAAAGAAATATCTGGTTTGGCAAGCCATCTGTACCTGTGGCTTGAAAAGCAGCATTTTCATAGCTTCCGGGACTGTCAACCAAGAAATTTACGTGAAAGAG
Source organism: Aedes japonicus (assembly GCA_034211315.2). NCBI lineage: Eukaryota > Metazoa > Arthropoda > Insecta > Diptera > Culicidae > Aedes > Aedes japonicus. Next base: position 21,692 of record JASCZW010011040.1, on the reverse strand, counting down.
TGTTTGAATAAACGTCTGCTGCCTTTCCTGAAGAAACACGGTTGTTCCGTACTGTTTTGGCCGGATTTGGCATCTTGCCATTACGGTAAAAAGGCCATGGAGTGGTACGCCGCCAACAACGTGCAGGTGGTTCCCAAGGACAAGAACCCTCCCAACACGCCAGAGCTCCGCCCAATTGAGAAATACTGGGCTATTGTCAAGCGGAACCTAAAGAAGACCAAAAAACTGCTAAGGACGAGCAGCAGTTCAAGGCAAACTGGCTTTCTGCGGCGAAGAAGGTGGACAAGGTGGCTGTACAAAATCTGATGGCAGGGGTCAAGCGTAAGGCCCGGCAATTCGGATTTGGAAAAGCGGAAGCCTAACTGAATATTTTTCCTGAATTTTATACTAATTGAACTTGAAAAAAGAAATTTAATTTGATTTTTAAATAAACGATTTCACCGATTTACACGCGTTTTCCCTTGACCAAATTTTGACCGTATCACCCTTTACGAAAAGGCTCCCAATCGTGCAGATAATTTTTCTATTTGCAATTTTGTTCGAAAAGAGAATGCACACAAAATAGACGATAAAGAATTCATCAAACTGAGTTTACCTATCAAGTATGTTTGATTTCTGTTTGTTTTGCGATAACTTTCGTACTCGATGCGCTTTAAGATATCGCGTTTATGCTTTCTAAGAACTTTTTGACGTAGGACTACCTCTGTGTTTTCAATACTGGAGTACACGTTGTGAATGCGAAAAGTTAAAGCGTCACGAAATACGGTTTGATTTTGAACGTTGATAGGTCAGTCATTTCCGAGATATTTGCATCAACCGATTTGAAAAGCATTGATTTTAAACATTTCACAATTGAAAAATCAATGAATGTGACACGCCGGCAGATCAAGAATCACCCAATCACGTGCATCTGAATGGTTGTTTCCAAACACTGACGATAGAGTCATACACGGGAAATAATCTGTTCTTTCAAATAGATTGAATTTCTTTATTAGAGAGACTTTTAGCCTGTGACTCCTTCGTCTGATCTTAAAAATGAATAAAACTGGTCAAGATTTCATGAATATGTTGTTTCGTGTTATGAAAATACCCCCTGAACAATATTTATGTTATCATAATTTTTTTCGCCGCAATGAATTCCTGAAACTGAAAACTGGATTTATGAATCTGGTAAATCTGATCGTCTTTAAATCTAAACAAAAAAAACATCCAGGATTTGGTCCTAGCGCTCATATGAAGAGCTCTGATAGTAAAGGTGGGTGAACTCACTATCCCATTGCTGTACTTGAATAGGATATTGATTAATGGGGCTTATTACACAACTCTAGATTAGTTGCACAACACTTTCGAAATTCACGACTCACATCTGTCATTTCAATCATCAAACCATGATGAATAAGTGCCAGGAATTCTTAAAATAAGTTAAGAGTTCGTTTTATGAAATAGTATTCATGAAAACAAAAATGGATTTGTTCCCGAGTATACTAACCGATTTGGGTGTGTCTATTCAACGGCTATGAATTGTCGTCGTATAGCAATGAGATCTATACAGGTGGAGCAGAAGTGGTTCAGTTGTATTAGTTGAATGCAAAATACTGTCATTGTGTTCGTGAGATGATGCACAGCCTGCTGTTTGTCAACATGCGTGATGTAGATCTCCATCAACAACAATTCACAACAGCAGCAAATCAGAAGGCAGAATGATTACTTTCGGTATTCGGTATAGTTTTTGCAAGGTTTCGGCTAAAAAATGCCTTCTTTTGCAGTAAAAGGATCCGGACCAAAAATAAACTTGCATTGTAATCTTCGCTTGTTTTTGGAGTTTTACGTCACTATCCGAAATCATGGATTGTTTACATATTTTTCGTTGCTAATACTGCCAAATACCTTTCTCTTCGCCATTAGTCGCACCGTCATCATTCCACGTCTGACCGCAGTGTGGGATTGGACCGAAGTGCACACATTCTCCAAGTTGCATTTTATCAGTAGTTCGGCTAGTAAAGATTCATCCTAAGCGCCGGGATATAGTCCTGAAACGGTGTTGTGCGGGAAAATTTAGAGAGAGGGGAAAGGAAGATACATTTTGTATGAAGGAGCTTTTGGGACCGTGGATGGTTCTTAAGATAGTTTGAGACCCCTCCCTTCTTTGAAAGGGGGGGGCCTCCCATATAAATTAAACACGTATTTCTGCATAAATCAAGAACTAATCAAGCAAAGGAAACCAAATTTAGCATATGAGAGTTTTTGAAGGCAAGACATGTTCCTATAGTAGTTTGAGACTCCTCCCTTCTCTGGAAAGGGAAGCTGTCATACAAATGGAACATATGTTTCTGCATAACTCAAGAATTAATCAAGCACATGGAACCAAATATTTCATGTGGAGTTTTCTGGAGGCAATAAATGTTTCTATGCTGATTCCTCACCACTCCCCTCTCTAAAAGGTGGGGAGAGGTGGCTCTCATACAAATGAAACTTGAATTTCCAAATTTTCAATTTTCTACAGCTATAAAATGTTTCTATGGTAATTCGAGACCCCTCCCCTGTCAATAAAGGGGAGGCTCTCATAGTTTCATCAAATGAAACAAGCATTTCTGCATAGCTTAAAAACTAATCAAGCAATTGGAACCAAATTTTGCTAGTGGGATTTTCTGGAGGTAAGAAATGTTTCTATGGTGGTTTGAGACACCTCCGCTCTCTGGTAGGGGGAGGAGGCTCCCATACAAATGAAACACAAATTTTTGCATAACTCGAGAACTAATCAAGCAAATGGAACCAAATTTGGCATGTGAAGGTTTTTGAAGGCAATAAATGTTTTTATGGTGTTTTGAGACTTCTCGCTCTTCTGGAAGGGGAGGCTTCCATACAAATGAAACACAAATTTTTGCATAACTCGAGAACTAATCAAGCATATGGAACCAAATTTGGCAGGTGGAGGTTCTTAAAGGAGAGAAATATTTCTATGGTGGTTTGAGGCCCCTCCGCTCTCTGGAAAGGGGGACTCCCATATAAATGAAACGATTTTTTTTGCATAGCTCGAGAGCCAAATGAAATCAAATTTGGCATGTTGAGGTTTTTAGAGGAAAGAAATGTTTCTATGGCAGTTTTGGACCCTTCCCCTTCTTGAAGAGAAGGGGGACTCTCATACAAATGAAACACAAATATCTGCATAACACGAGAACTAATCAAGCAGATAAAACCATATTTGGTATGTGGAGATTTTTGGAGACAGGATTTCTATATACATAAAAATGAATTTCTGTCTGTCTGTCTGTCTGTCTGTCTGTCTGTCTGATCCTTATAGACTCGAGGAGTTCTAAACCGATCGGCGTGAAATTTGTTTGCAGGGTTTTTGGGACTGATAAAGTTCTTATGATTGTTTGAGATCCCTTTTCTCTTTGGAAGGGGGGGCTTCCATACAAATGAGACACACATTTCTGCATAGCTCGAGAATTAATCAAGCAAATTGAAACAAATTTGACATATGGGCATTTGGCAATGGTTTAAAACCCTTCCTTCCTCTGGAAGCGTCAAATGAAACATAAATTTCAACCAGACATGAGAATTATCCAAGTTTCTAAAATAAAAAAAGTGTATGTCTCGGGTAAGAATCATGTTCTGATAGAAGTTTGAGCCCCTGCGTAGTTAAGAAAAAAACTTATTCCGAAAAACACTATGAACGTGCCAGTACTAGTAAATTTTCATTCATTTAGTTGCAAGCGTAGCAGCGCTCACACCGGGTTCAGCTAGTACTACTATAAACGGAAACTCTTCTCATTCCTGGTTGACATTCGTCAACATCAAGCGTTTACCTGCATTCACTTTGTGTATAAGCCGGCGTCGTTTCGTGTATTTAGTTTTGAATCCATGCTCAGCGAGTCTACGACGAGTTATTCTATCAGAAACGAGAGATTTTCCTGAATAAGGCAAACTGTGACTTTCTGTGATTTCTTGATCTCCCGGATGATTCTTTGATCTGCTCGTTCATCAACCTTCTGTGGGCGGCCTCTTTTGGATCAATCACCGGCTGAACCTGCTTCGCTTCAACTGCACGATTTGCACAACGACTGATTCCAAACTTTTTGGCTATTTTCAAATAATTGTTCACCGAGATTTTAGATTTTGTCAACCATGTTCATTTTTGCTATAAAACACGTTAAAAACTGAAACTTCCCAGATAGAGTGACTAAGTCAATGCAAATGACAAATGCAAATGTTAATGCACTGCACTGATTATGAAATGACAAAACATTACAAACGATAGTTGTTTGAAAATATGTTTTTGTTTTTAATTTAAAACGTAATTTCTTTATTTGCGTGGTTTCGGTGTACAAAATAGCTATGGAGCATCTAAAATACGAAAAATATAAGGTCTACAGGTAAATAGGTGGCCCAGTGGAGGAAAGGTACAATAATATTAAAAAAATAGTTTATACCAATTATTATGCAGTAACGATATATTTAATGCAATGGGTACAAATGGGACCATCAGGGCACCGGATTGAAGCCATTTGGACGGAGAGAGTGGCTTTTCTCGCCACTCATGGGGAAGTCCCCATGTATGATGACTTGTGCCACTTTGGGTTGCAGGATTTTATCACTGGAAGAAGATCTGATTCCGTGGATTACGCGTAAGTGTCTCTGCTTACGGGTCCACTCCTCCGTTTTTGGCCCTTGATACGGTATTGAATAAAATACAGGCAGATGTAGAGGACGATCCACTGTTGCTTACAACAAGGATTGGTATTTTTTACATGCATGCATACATACATATGATTTTAAACCAAATTCAGCGTTATTTTCAGGACCGATAAAATGGACTCGGGTAGGTTCTATTTGAAAGAAGGTCTTAAATACAACCCAATTCATATCCAATTATTAGTTTTCAAATGCATTCTCAGTCATAATGTTAGCAGTGATTGTAACTAGCCTAAAGGAAAACATCGTCTAGATCAAAATAAGTTAGTTAGTTCCTTCAGCTACATCTCCCGTCGTAGTCACTCGAATACCTTTTGGGTATTTTCGTAACTTGTCAGGGGGTGAGATTCGAACTCGTGATTTTGGCGTTAGGAGTATGGATGTTAATCACTACGCCGTGGTCGCCTCCAGTTCAAAATAAGTTTGTTATAATCGAGAATAGTAATAAATACTATTGAAAAATCCAAGTGAAGCTAAAATGAGGTAAAACATCGTATGTAGTATCTAAAACTGAAATTGATAATAACTTTCAGGCTATTTTTCATACTATATGGAATTGGTCAATATCGTCATTATCGTCGATTTCCGTATCTTTTTATTACCAAATACATTTCTTAAACAGCTCAAAAACCCATTTATAACGAGCGACGTTTAACCTCAATTTTGCGTTACCTGGATTCCTCCATTGTTTTCATCAGAATTGTATAGTTTTTTAAATCATTTTTTCAAATAAAATTTGTTTGATTTGCCTGTTTTTGTCCGACGTCGAGATATTGAAGAAGTGCTGATTTTGGGTTGGAAAGGATAAAGAAATCTTGAGCTGTTGGAGACAGAATCATACTTCCAAAAAATTGGCGCATTTCTGATGAATAAAAAAATTTGCTGAATATGTAATTGCCAGAAAATCAGTACACGAAAAATTATGTACATTATACCCTCCATAGACCCTCCTTAAAAAGTATATAAATGACTAAACTTAACATTACACAAAACTTTTCTGAAGATATCATTTAGATATTTCGACAAACAACTACAATAATCTGTTAAAGCACATTTGAACAAACCAGAGACCGAAATTTTCGCCTACTTGAGAAGAGAAACGTCCTTTTGCACCCGCTTGGAGAAACAGATGAGAATGTGAGACTATTATACGCTCACAGCAGTTTTCGTGAGAAAAACAACGGCGATTTATAATTTTCGGAGAGCATGGGTTACTGATTAATCGTTTCATTTTCAGTGAATCCTAGATGCTGATAATTATTTTTCACTTACTTTTTAACACCTGAAAATGCACCAGTATTCATGCATGGTTTATTCTGACATTATAATTCGATAAAAAGCCAATTTTTCTTCATGTTGTTAGCACCATGCTGGCATTATTTTGCTCCTCGTATACGATCTAGGTAGCATGTTTTCAGTGAAAAATGTGGCATGAGAAAATATTTTCGTTGAATTTTGGAGAGAGATATTTTCATATATGCAAGAGAGAGCATAATGAATTATCGGCGAAAAAGGAGAGATGAAGATGTGAACGGTTCCTTACTCATCGACAACCTGCTTGAGAGAGAGCATGGTTTTCACCCAGATGAGTGAGAATTTCGATCTCTGGAACAAACAAAAGAACGCGCGTTTCAGGCTTACTGAACAACTGTGAATTCGTAGACAAAGCCTGCTGCGTTCTCCAAAATGCTTAAAATCCGGAACATGATGCATCAGAAAAAAATTACGTAATCAAAATGCCGAACAAGATGTGTTCAGAATCGTGGGGATATTCTCTCAGCATCTGTTAAGAGATGCACTTAGAGTGTTCCGAGGGTTTGAAATCCTGCGCAAGTTTAATTGCGTAGCGCATTTTATAGGGTTGGCCAAATCAACTGAAGCATTGTTATTATTTAAGAATAGAAGTTTCCCTTCACATATCAAGAGTCATCTGGTGCCTGGTTTCTGTAACATATACCTATATACTGAAACAGGGAATATGTTCCATTTTTACTATGAAACCACGTAAAAATGACTAAATATTGTTGATCGACTCACATGCATAATCATTACAATGATCAAAATACAGTTTTTGAAATTTTGAGTATTTACACCAAAAATTGATTCGACGTTTTTTTTTTGAAAAATTGCCACGAGATAACTTCCTTATGGCCCAAAACGGAAAATGTGATTTGAATAAGATCGATAAGTTGTTCCGTTCTGGAGCTATCATCGAAAACAAACCGTGTGAAAAAGAGCTTAGTGTACAATGTTTGCTCATGCTGCAAACGTTTGACATCAAAAAGTAGTTCAAGGAGGAAAAATGGACTACAAACGAAATTGAATTTCACAGTTCCATGTGTCAGGTAAGCATAGGAAATGCATCTACGGACTCTTATTTTTACAAAGTCCCTCAATTGCAACTTTAATAGATTAGCATAGATTGTTCTTTAGAAATTTCAATTTGATTGATACAGATATTAGTAACAATTGTGCAATACATTGAAGGATACAGTAGTAAAAACTGAAAGTAACGAACAAAGAGTTTGGTTCGAGCATCGGCTGTGAAAGGTTGTAACGATGCTGTATTACGCACTATTTTCCTATCGGGCCTGGCGCGTTTCGTATTGTTTTGGTTATCTATAACTCGGTGATCCGATTAACTTGGTTCAAATCGGATTTTCAGCATTATTAAAAATCACTTTGTTTCTTCAATGAAAAACCAGTCCCAAAAGCATCATTACTGTTGGTATAAATCGATTCGAATCAGAAATCGGTACAAATATTTAAATATATTACTGCTGATCTGGCAGTAACGGAGTAACAACCGTGGGCGGTCAATCATGCACATTATCCTGCTCGTGCTCATAAAAATGGATAAATTCTTTGTATATGATAAGACAACTGCAACTTCTCGCTCTGACTAGCTTGCTGTTTTGCTTTCTCACACGCTGTATCAAATTGTAAGATCTGATCAACATATATTCTCAATAATACTAAACGACAGTATAGTAAAACGGGGTAACATTGACCAAACGGGGTAACATTGATCGGTTTGGCCCATATAATGAATAGCTCAAATAAATATTTTTCGTTGATACTCTTTCTAACTATCAGCTATGTTTCTTAATCTAGTATTATTTGGGTTCTGAAAGCTGTAGCTTTGGTTTGAATATTCAGTTTTTTGATTAACCATGATCTGAAAATTTAATTGAGTATAGTTTCTTCAACTTGCAACTAGCGGGAGAAAATGCAATCAACGCTCATCTAATAGCTAACATTACAGGTTAAGAGACATTTCCTTAGTTTCACGCTTGTTTCAACCCAGTAAAGGTGACTGCTCTGTGACTCAATTAAGTAACAAGCGAGCTGCTGAAACCATTTTAGGTTGGGTTAGTAGTTAAAGTTAAAAGATTGTAATAAAATTGTTAGTCGTTACTATTTTTAAAAAAAATCTCATGGATGTCCACTTTTTACGCTTTTTTGCTACAAATTGTCACAAAATCGACGCAACTTCGCGTAATTTGGCGTTTTCGTTTAGGCAAAGGAGCAATCTGACAAACATCCCAAGCAACACAAAACCGTCATATTTGGTTAAAGGTACTTGATTGTGACTTAATTGAGTAGCAATGGAGTAACATCAACTATTTTGCAACAAGTTACCTTGCAACTTTCTAGGAATAAAAAAATTGAAACAAATAATAAAATTCTGAAAATAAAATCAAAACAGGGTCATTAGTCATTAGCATTGGTTTTTTTAGGATGAGAAAAAATCGTGTTACATTAAGGTCCAAACCCTCAGAATAAATATGTAAATCTGTGCTGAAACGATCCAGGAGATTCCATTAACAATTTCACAATTCCAAAATCACACATTTGCAATGGTTTGGGGATCAATATCCTCGGAAAATTGACTTTCTCTACATTTCAAAGGATGTTGAAATCAATACACGGAAACAAATCCGTTTCTGTTTTCATGAACAAAAAATCATGACACTAACTCTCTTCTTATTTTATGAATTCGTGACTCTTATTCATGGTTTCTTGATTGAAATGACAGATGCGAGTCATGAACTTAGGAAGTCTTGTTTTGCCTCTAATCTTAAATTGTGTTATTAGCTTCATTAATCAAAAGTCTTTTCAAGAATAACTATGGCGTAGTCAGTACATCCACTAAGAACTAACACAGCACTCTTCATCAACACCAGGTTCAAATCCTGGAGGTGGATTTATTTTTTTGTTTTAATTCAAAGTCGATGAAGTAGATTTGGTAGATTCATGGATAAAGTTTTCAGTATCAGGAATTCAGCTCATGGTTTTGACCCGATTTATTCATGATTTCATTTCGGAGGGAAAATAGTTCTCGATATCATGAATTTTGTTCATGGTGTATATTCATAACACGAAAACACAACATATTCATGAAATCGTGAGCTGTTTTCTCGTTTAGAAGAACACATTATTTCTCGTGTACCATTTATGTTTCGAAAAGACATGCCATTTTCGACTATTTTTGGAAGCCACATATGAGTTTTCCTACAAGATTCTGCTCCTTCAATTTCTAAAGTTACGCAGGGATGGCGCAAGAACAATTTGCTGGACATTATCCCTATAGAATTATTGCCGGCCTCTTCCACAGACTTGGACTTTTCCATTTGGAAAATTATGAAACAAAAGTTCAAGAAAAGGTTTAATGGGTATTGAGAAACTCAAAGCAACTTTACAAAAAAAAAATATGAACAAGAGAAGCGTGCCACTTGTAATGCTTTCCTGAAAAGGCTCAAACTAATCATTTTCGCAAAGGGTGACCCAATTTGAACTCTAAGTCTATCCGATCATACATTAATATGTTATTAAGAGAACCCAAAAAGCAACAATTTATAATTTCATTTCATTTCAAAGCAATGACATTTTATTGTTGCTTCATTTAATTGAGCCAACCGGTTGCAACCCTGTAAACAGTAAATGAAATGTAAATGAAAACCAATTTCAAATGCTTCCTTTCAATTCGAATTCCGAATTATTGTCTATGGTCAGGCATTTTTTTCCAAATTACACAAATGCACTCATTAAAACTTCACGCAACTGTTAATGCACCCAAAAATATCGCAGTGTGATTGAACCCTCCTTCCAATAAAAGCATGTTTGTTTTGCTTCGATCGAAGCGGTAATAATTAAATCCACTTTCAATTCATTATCAAATTCCCATCCTCGACCAATTCTAGTCATCTCTCACATGTTGTTGCATTTGGCAACACCACTTCCAATTAATCAACGATAATAGAAACAAACCAGAAATAGTAATTACATTGCCATTGCTCCTCGGCAGGTCCTCTGCTGCGCGTCGTCACTCCACAAAGCTGGTTATTTGCTGCATGCGAAAAATCGCCAACACCAGCACGACTATTCGCACGAAATCCAATTCAGGCTCTTTCTTACATTCCACAGTGATTGCATTCCCACGCAGACTTTAAGGTACGCACTGATTTACGTCGGAACGAAAAACGATCGCATGGGTTCATCGCTTGTTCGGGCACCCAAATCACTGTAAATCACCCTTTCTTCTTTTTTCTTTCTCGTATCGCACTGTATCGGCTTTTATTTATATTACTAACCCTTCTAATTCGATTCGATTCGAACCAGCAATACAAGGGCGCAACGCAACACCCTGCTTCAAAAAAAAAATACACCTTGTTACTTGTACGAACGAACAATCAAACAAACTATTACTAATAGGGGCTAGGCCCTGGCGCGAATGGGGTGCTGATCGAATTTTAATTAAATTCCATTTTTTCGCTTCGATACGTCGGAACAATTTTTTCTTTTTCTTTTTCGATTTCACTTGACGGGCAAAAGCTTTTTTTTTCGAGATGCCCTCTCCTATTTTGTTATCGTGTGTTTGTTGGGGGTTTGTTTTCGATCGATCGTGTCGATTCGATCATGCACGCACTCACTAATCTTCAGTCGATTTCAACTGCACACAACGAACTCTTTGACAAAGTTTCACTGCTCTTTACACCGCACAGTGAATGGACGGGCTCAAAGATTCCAAACACGTGTTATCACATTCGATCTCTTCTTGTTGTTGTTGTTGTTGTTGTTGTTGTTGTTGTTTGCAACTTTTCCTTCAACATGCATTGCGATTTCGCTTGGTCAAGATGATCCTCACGCAGGAGGCAAACAATCACATCTTTGTTGTTGCGAAAAAAGAAATAACATAAAACTCGCGCAGTTGGAAAAACAGTTGTAAAATCCCCCACTAACAAACGGGAGGAGGGTGAAAGAAACCAACCATTCATTAATTTATATTTTCACCAGTGTGTGTATTTTTTCTGTCTGATGTTGCTGTTTTGTTGCAGCGCCAGTGGATGATGAGTGGTGTATGGTCGTTGGCAGTAATCAAATTTCACCCCGAGCTCGGCGTCGTCTGACTACAACGACTGAGTTTGATGTGCACCGGAGCTTGTTGATGGGTCTGAAAGAAAATACAGAAGAAAAAAAATCAGACAAGAAATAGTAAAATAAGACATTGTTGGGAGAAAATTGTGAAAATAAAAACACAAGAAGCGATGCAATGGAGAGACGGTTTTCATGAGGCTTATTAGGCGAACGGTGGCAGCAGAGCGCATTGATTGCGACGAGAAGTGCTATTTTTTTGGGGAAGTTGATTTTGCATCCACAATTGTGTTTGCACAAGCCGATGAGATTTCGAGTGATTGGTGGTTTTCACTTTCGAAAAAGTTACGTTTTTTCAAGAATTTTCGGTATGGAGAAAGTAAGCATTGTTTACATAAGGTCCAGTGGCAAACTATTGGTTCCAATAGTGAATGTGCAGTAGGCTAATGCGAATTTTCGAAAAGTCGCAGTGCTTTAACAGAAAGGCACGGCTTACTTTGCGAATGTCATTAAAGCCTAAAACTAAAGTATGTGTGTGTTTTTTTCTGAATTCAAATGACTTAAACAGAGTTGATACGGAGATTATGCTTAAAATTTTAAGAAATTTAGTGGTACACCAACTGTTACAAAACTTATGAGATTGAAAATCATATTCACAAAACGCTTCTAGATACTCCAATTTCAGCAAATTATTCGATTATAGTTTTAGGTTAATCCACAGATTGCATTTTAAACCGTTTAACTTGCTTGATGCAGATATTAATTCCAGTAGTAAAATATGTTATAGAATGTACATTTACCAATAACAAACCACTAACACACTTTGTAAGTGACATCAAAAGCATCCTTACTGTTGGTTTGGTTGGAGCAACATCGGCTTTTAAGCGTTATGAAAAATTACTTTGTTGATAACCAACATCATTCTGTGTGAGTGGCCCCAACAGCATCGTTACTGTGGGTTTAAATCCGTGCTTATTTTTAAATTTCTCTATTGTATATATCTGTTCAGTCTTATTTATTTATTTTACGTTAAACATCAATATGACAACATGGCCTGCATGGCAAAACTTAAACTACAACATTTGAACTACGCAAGCGATTTTTGAAACTGCTGTTTGAGAAGTCAAACAGATGATACATACTATTAAAAATAACACAAATTGCATGAATTGGTTCGTTTTGTCCATAAGTTTTTCGAAAGTCTGTTGATCGCAGAATTCTCGGTGAAACGTTAATATTAACAATTTCGCCAAGATTTTCGGAGTATCAATTTCACCACGAAGCAGTTTTACGACCCACTATCACACATTAATTATTTTTAGCAAATATTTGACTGCAAATTGTTTGGCCAAGAAGGGAAATTGATTATTTGATATAGGTATTTGATGACGTATTACACTGTTTTCTTACTTTTGCATATACATATATTAGGTCGTTTGTTTGTCATTCGATCGCTGCTTTTGTCTGACAGTGTTGTGATTAAGTTGGGAAAAGTATGAATTATCCCGAGATCGCTGCTGTTATGGAACCAGCATATCTGCTGTTGGAAGAAGATCATCCAGGAAAAAATCACGACCGGAAGGAGGCTTACCCTGCTTCTATTGTATGATATGTACTATCACCCATTGCAATGCATTGTAGCACGGAAACTAAGTCCGACCGCAATGGGCTCTCCTCTCTGGTAGACTTGATCAAGCTTTAATAACCACTAATTATCCTAATCATGCCATTGTATGCAGGGCCAAAAAGGAGTTGGGTGGATCGATAGGCAACATCACTTATACGTTTCCACAGGGATATAAAGAATCTCCTTCCAACAACAAGATTGAACAATTGGTCAAAAGAGCAAGCCATCTAACATAAGGATATCCCAATGGGCGGAGAGAAGAGCCCGCCCTCTATTCACAAACTGTTAGCAATGGGAAGTTGGCATTTCCACGCTTCTCATCCAGATTGCTTCAATCGGGTGCCCTGATGGTCCCTCCCATTCCCATGAAATATTTATATAATAGTGTATATATTTATGTAAATGAAAAAGCAATTCGTATCTGTTATATATGATCTTCATTCTGGAGATATTCCAGATACCTTTTCTCCGAAGTGACAACATTTTGACTTGAATCAAAACCCACCATACGACACCTCAAATGATATGAGAATTAAAAAAAAATACTGTGATAAGTGAGGTATTGAGCTTTTTTCCTGGTTAACTATACTTAATCAGCTGCATGCCTGGAAAACAAAATCGAGTACAGATGTCTAGTACACTGCCGATAATCGCAGATTAGTCCGTTATGCTATTTACTATCAAACATCATCTACTTTCATAATATGTGATAGAACGATGGACTTTTATGATGAAAAAAGTAAGAAAAACATCAAGTCAGTTTTTCCTATCCTGCAAAATAATCTCACATCAGTCCCATCCTGATTTTTTAATTGACTTATATTGTGAGCTTCAGCAAATTCCAGAGAACTTCGGTGAAGTCTCAAGAACTTCAATAAAGTTCCATAGCTTCAAGAAAGTCCCAACAGTTTCAGATAACTCACTATCATTTCGACCAACTTCCTAAAACTTCAGATCTTTCTAGAAGTTCCTTCAAGTACCTTGAAATTCAGAAATATTTCGAAAACTTAAGCAAAGTTTCAAGAATTTAAAAAAAATTGAAAACTTCCGAGAACTTCAGAGACATTTTCAATATTTCACAGAAGGCCTCGATAGTTTAGAGAAGTTCTCGAAATCATTGGAACTTTAGATAATTTAACGGAGAAAAGCTCACCAAACTAGAGATAATTTCATGGAACTTGCGAAAAGTTCACGGATCGTCAGAAAAGTCATTGGACTCTAAGAAACCTCTTTGAAAGTCCAGTTAAGCACTGTTAAGTGCCAGGAAAGTGCCGAAAACTGCAAGTACCAATATCTTTGGTGAAGTTGAATTACAGTGAAGCTAAACGAACTTCAATGAAATCTTAAGAACTTCAAAAAACTCCCGACAAATTTGGTAAACTTCAGAGAACCCCAGGAAACTTCAGCAAGTTCCAGAGAACTTCTGTGAACTCTCTGAAACTTAGTATAGTTCCGATGCTCTAAGGAAATTCCAATAATGTCAGATAACTCTCTAGAATCTCATAGAAGTTCAGCAAAATTCAGAGATGTTCAAGAAATTTCAAAGGACTTCACGCTACTTCAGAGAAGTTCACGGATTTTCAGAAGGGTTTATGGAATTTCAAAAAAGTTCACGAAATGCTAGAGTTCACGGTATTATAGAGAAGTTTACTGAAATTTACAAAAGATCACGGAATTTCAGTGGGGTTCACGGAATTTCAGAGAATTTCGTGGAAACTTCAGAGAAGATTACGCAGAAAAGCTCACAAAATTTAAGAGAACATACGAGTAATTTTCATAAAACTATCGAGAGATTTTTGAAAAAATTCACAGATAATAAGATATTCAGATAAGTACACAAAACAAGAGAAGTCTTTTGATCAAAGAACTTAAATGAACTTCACGGAATCTCTAAAAATTTGATAGAAACTTCAAAGAAGATTACGCAGAAAAGTACACAAAACATAAGAGAACTAACGAAAGAATTCTACGGAGCTAACGAGAGATTTTTAGAGAAATACACAGATAAGAAGATATTCAGTTAATCTAATCTAATCTAATCTCACACTAACGCAGCCAATTCTTGAAAATGTATTCAAGAAACCATCATTTTTCTTGTCATCGGCAAGGCCAACTGCGTAGTATGTGCCGCAGAGAGGATTCCACGAAATAGAGCGATTCCAGAAAGATCTAAAATCGCTCTACTACTTTGAATCAAGGGAAGGAAAAAAACGTGAACCTCCCGTACCAAACGCTTCCATGTAGAGTTAAACAGTGTGATAATTTGTAGTTTATCGTTGAGAGCAGATGCTAGAAAGATTAGTTTATGCTCCTTTTGCCTGTGGATGAGCTTTTGGCATTAGAACCAAAAGCCTGGCAATTATTTCCAAGGTTATAGCGCCTTATCTCGCTCAATGACGGTTCTTAAAATTACATTACCCTAAAAACTCTAAATTGTAACTGGCATGTCATGTAAAAGTAAGTCATGAAACACAGCACACAAATATTGTCATGCGCTATTCTTCAGTATTTTTTTTTAAATTCGACTCATGCTATATGATTCTTTCTTTGCTATTGATTTTGAATGATCTTATCTTACTAAATGTTCAAAAATAAGGATAAGATAAGGCACTCAAAAGTTGAGTACAATGTTTATTGAATTTCGCAAAGCATTTCGAAAAATGCATAGACCTTTATTATTCGTCGTTCATTGAAATATTAAATCATCACAACGAAAGATTCGAAAAATCTGCAACCGATATGCACTGAATTACTTAAATACCCGAGGTTTTGAGAATTTAACTTCAGAAAGATTCACTAACAGTGGGCCTAACAGTGGTCACGGAACGATTTTATTTCCTGATAAGAGTTCTTCATCTTTTGGACGAGGCCGGACGAGGATTCACACTCCTTCACAAAACATTTCACTGCCGTTTTCTCCGACTACGCGTGATAAAAGGACTTTTCTCGAGTATTTTTTCAAACAGACGTATCAGATTTTGTAAACTAAGAGCGGCAATTAGAATCAAACATAAATTTCTCAAAACTCTCAGGGCCCTCAAGGAAAGTAGCATCACCATCATGTTAGGGAAACGTTATTCCTTCAAAGTAGCACACTACGGTCATTGTTAGTTGTAATAACTTGATTATGACTTAGCAAGTCATACTTATGTTATCTAAACCGAATGGCAACAAGTGTGCTACTAGGGTTGTGTTGGTGGCCTTAGTTTGCATGGAATTGCTAAGGGTTTAAGAAACTAACAATTGAATCATACTTCCCCTCTTTGGTTACAAAATCAGATACGTCTGTTTGAAAAAGTACTCGAGGTTTAGTAAATTCTTTTGTCATTTGAATTGTTGCAGAATGTTTGCATTCTCCGCATTTAAAAAAAGCAAGAAAATGTGCTCCAATTTGCTTCGTTTCATATTCACATAAATTTTTAATTTTGCGACTACGAAATCATACCCGATTATCGATTATCGACCTAATTAAAAAAGTTCCTTTATCTTGTTAAATAACGCTATCTGAGATATAAAATAAAATGCAATAAATGCGCATTAGTCTGCGTTTAAATGTCGTGGCACTCCGACGCATTTCTAATAAATGGTGGACAAACTTTTACGACGATTGAAATCCCCTACGATAGAAGTTTGACTTAATGGTGAGCATGATGCTTACACCAAAGCCAACGACTGAGTTAGTCTTGAGAATCGTTACATTCAGTCTTCCGTCGGTTTTTTGCAGCCAACTTAACTTTAACGTCAACACATATATTTTAGAATACATCCTTTTTCATTATTTAATTTATGTCTTAAAATATTTACGGGTCATAAGAAATACGTCACGCGTAAAATCCAATTATTTTCAAAAGTGTATGGTCTGTAAACCACAACATTTAAACTACTCAACGATTCTTGAAACTGCTATTTGAAAAGTCAAACAGATGCTACACACTATTAAAGCTAACACACATTGTACGAATTGATTCGTTTTGTCCATAATCAGTATGATGAAAAGAGAAACGTAGAAACTCTGTTGATCGCAGAAGTGTCGATGGAACGTTCCCAAGCAACACAGCTTGAAAAAAAAACTATTTTATCACGACCGTTTGTCAGACTGATGTATAGAATACGACAAACTTGACAGTTTTTGCAATATGGTTTTAAAACATTTATAATACAAACAATTATAAATCATTCTAAAGAGATGTTTTGTGTGTTGCTTTGGTTAATATTAACCATATCGCCAAGATGTTCGGAGCTCCTGCTAAGTATATAACATTTCAACCTTATGATTTATATCTTATTGTGGTAATTTTATTTTTTTACCTTGTCTGTTCAGTATTTTATACAGGGTTTTTTTTTTGCCTGCGTGTAAGAATAACAGTTGATGCCTTAAAACTATTTCTTATCTATAGAGAGAATTTATCATTGCAATAATTTTTGTCTAAAATTATTAATTCTCTTGGACATTCCTTCTAGAGTCTCAGCGTTCGAAATTCTATGTAATTCAATACTACTGAAACAGGGTGGCAGCTTCAAAACCATTTCCAGAACTTTGTTTTGAATCCTTTAAAGTGCTTTTTTTCCTAGTAGCACAACAACTAGACTGTGCTGGTATAGCATCAATATCAGTTCAGGATATTTTACTTGATTTGACCAAGAAATTGGAACTCCGTTCATAGCGACTATATGACTATTACTTGGTTTCATAAATGCAGCTCTAGGCTTGTGTGGGAATATAGTAAGTTGAGATTTGGAAGCATTAGGAGAAATCTTCCATTTTTGAAAATAATCCTTAAAAATGTCCAAGCTTTTTTGTAGCCTCCTGGATATAACACGAAGACTTTTTCCTTTAGCGGAAATGCCTGTGCCATCAGCAAATAAAGATTTGTGACAGCCCTAAGGTGAATTAGGTAGATCTGAAGGGAAAATGTTGTATAGTATTGACTCAAGAATGATACCCTGAGGAACACCAGCTCTAACAGGCAATTGATCGGATTTGGAATTATAATAATTTACTTGCAAAGTTCTATCAGTTAAGTAGTTTTGAACTAATTTCATGATATAAAGCGGAAAATTGAACTTTTCCAGTTTCACAGTCAAACCTTCAGTACCAAACACTGTCGAATGCTTTTGCATGTCTAGAAGAGCAACTCCAGTGAAACAGCCTTCAGCTTTATCTAAACGAAGATAATTCTGAACTCTCAAAGTTGATGCGTAGTTGAATGTCCATGGCTAAATCCAAACTGTTCATCAGCAAAAATTGAGTTTGTATTGATGTGTTGAGAGTCTTCATTTTATTTGTCACACAATCAACACCTCTTGAAGTTTTCCTATAAGATTCAGGTGATATTTGCATGGACAATGCCCTGTTATTAAACCAGTGTAAGTACTGACATCATTCTTCGCTAATTCAAGAATTTTGCGAGTCATTGAAATGTTCGGATTTATGAACCGTTTCACTTGTCTAGCAATGTGAGTGTTGTTCCAGTTGGTCTCCACTTTTATTTTTTCCCATTTCTTGTTCTCCATTCTCCAAACAGACACTCCATAGAATGGTTCTGGTCCTATGTTGATATGATCCAAGTTTTGCTAAAATGTAGGTTTTTTCGTTCCCTAGAAGTTCACAGTGACCGGGAACGCAATATATGTTAACTTGGGTTCGACAGGCCAAGTTTTGAAGTGACATAGCACATTCCCATACAAGTTAAGAATTATATGTTGCTGATTTTGAAGCATCCCGTGCTACGAGACTATCATACATTATACGGATATTTGAATGCCTAAAGTTTCAACGCAAGCATATTGTAGAACATTCAAGAATTACTTGAACTTCTGCTTGAAACACGGTTGGCCACTTACCCATAGATATTGATATATCTACCCCTCACAAAATTGTCCAATCTTGAACCGTCTGTATAGAAAAGGATTGATTCTGGACGAATATTTGGCAGTCCATTTTCCCACAAATCACGACCAGGATTTGTCACACTGCATAAGCGACAGAAATGATATTTTTTCTCCACCCAGTCTTCATTTTTTATTACAAGAAAATCAATATCATTAATTTTTAAAATTCTCAAATGTCCTTTAGGACTACCTTAATGCGCTTCTTTCAGCTTCTAATTGGACAAGTTGATGCAACGGGAGCATATAAAGTAGAGCATCCTGTGCCATACTTAGGTGTGCTGCTTATTGCACCCGGTATTGAGAGAACAGCAAGTATTTGTAGCCTTCCCAGCTTATTTTGAGTTGATTTTTCTTTGATTTTTGGCTACCAAACCAACGATGCATTGTTTTGCAGGTTATTCGGGATCTTGCAATAGTTAAATAAATCCGGTGGAATTTTTTTTTAGCGTTTCAAGCTTATTGCTTTTGCAATTAGCTTATTGCTTGCTCTCAACTTAGTGTTCTAAATGCACTTTCACAGTTATTAACTGAGAGCTTTCGATGCCAGGTACCATTTTTGCATTAGTATGATTGTGTGGCAAATAGAATCATACCCTATGCCCAGGGAGTCGAGAAATTTTCCTTAACGAAATTCTTAGAAAATACTTGAAATCGAACCCAGCCACCTCCAGCATGGTGTTGCTTTGTAGCCGAGCTTTTAGCGATTGCTAAGGGTGGACTCAAAATATAAATAAATCCAGTGGATGATTTGTAGTTTTAGTCCCCATTTCCTTCCAAATGATTCACCTTCACTTGACGCCAGGTTTTCGGAACATTACTCAATGCTAAACTTGCACTCAACAAGGCTTTGAGAATAGATGATAAAGTTTCAGTTACCTTTCTGAAGTAGTACTGGAAAATTTCCATACCTACCTGTTAACTGAAAGGTTCAGAAGAATCTCACGCTAAGTTCAGTTTACCCATTATCGCAAAAGTGCATATACTCATTTATGGGTAAGTTGACTTTACCCATATTTGAGTAAATTTGCTATGGGCAAAAGTACTCAAATATGGGTAAGTAGTAACGTACCCATAAATGGGTATGCGCACTTTTCGCGATTATGGGTATCCTTCACCCATATTTGGGTAAACTGATCTTAGCGTGTATCGCCCATTCGACTCGTTTTTCTTTAAAAATAGTATTGGCAGGATTTTGCGGATTTGTCCTGGCACTCTCTAATCAAGTTGATTGATTTGTTGTATTTTGAACTCTCACGCTGGTTTTACTAAAGTCAGCTTGCGCTGCACGTAAGTCTTGATCATCATTTACCAATGTCGGAAATTGAACCGTGTGTTTTCATCATTACTAGTGCTTTCATCATTACTAGTAAACGTGCCGTCCACCTTCTTAAGAGTTCCTAGACCATTTGAATGATATTTTGACTCTTTGCAATCTGGCAGCAATTGGAGTATTTTCAATGTTTTCACATGTATGCCTTCAATTCTTCCTTTTTTGATCTTCGTATTTCTTTGTTATAAGCAGTGAGGGCTTCCCTATATTAATCCCATTGCCCAGTTTTTTTAGCCCGGTTAAATAGCTTTCGGGTTTTCTTTCGAAGTTTTTGTAATGTTTTATTCCACCAAGGTACATCTCTAATCGTAGAGCGTTCCTTTGCAGGACAGCTATCGCAGTAAACTTGTTGGATTAGCCTTGAAAGCTGTGGAGCATTTTCCTAATTTTTTTGCACGTTTTTGAGTATCCTTCAACGATAACCTTTGAGTTATACAACTCCGAGTTGGTTTTTCTGGGATCTCGTATAATTTCAATAAATTGTTGATTAGTTTCACAACCAATAATTATTTGCTTGTGAACCGGACAGAGACAGCGACAGAGACTTGATTGGAATATGATCAAAGCGTATATCTTTACTATTTGTACAAACCGGTCCAAATCGGAATTCGGTCTAATATATACACCGTGTCCACTATATTCTCATACACTTTTTCCTTGCATTGATGTCGTGTAACTACTCAACATGCTTCACGTATGTGTTGGTGTAGTTTTGCCCTATGTTTATACAAACGCTTTTAGGTTATGTCCGATTGTTTTCATTCGGTGTTTATCTTTTACCAGCGATGAAGGAGTTTCGTGCTGTGGTGATAAAAAAGTTTTTGAAAGGTGAGCTATTTTCAGAAATTCAGAAAAACCTCGGATGCGGGATTTTGTGTACCGAACCATCCGAAGGTACCGTGACATCTGCTCGTTGGATGACTGGAAGAGATCCGGTCGTACTCGTACGGTGCGGACTGCACGAATTGTTAAAGTGGTCAGGGAACGGATTAGACGAAAATCACAGCGAATGTTTCGAGATCGTCAATGCACAATATACTGCAAAATGACCTCGGATTCCAAGCTTTCAAGAAACGTAAGGTTCACGGAGTTTCGTAACCTTCCAAGCAGAAACGACTCGAAAGAGCAAGTTTGCTTTTGTCGTGGCACGGTGGGGAAGAATTTATCTTTTCCGACGAAAAGTTATTCGTCTTACAACAATCCCACAGTTTCCAGAACGACAGATTGTGGGCTTTCTCTTCGAGAACTATTCCAGAGAGTGATCGAAATATTCCACAGTTCCAAAGTGGTGCTTCAGTGATGGTTTCGGGAGGAATTTGCAAGCGAGGCAAATTACCACTGGTTTTCATCGAAAAAAGCGTTAAGTGCAAGTGAATGCCGTATATTATAAAACGGAAGTTTCGGAGAAAGTTGTTAAGTCATATGTACAAGAGGTGTTTGGAGATAATCACTATGTGTTTCAGCAGGATGGAGCACCATCGCATACTGCAAATCTCGTTCAGGGCTGGTGCCGAGAAAATTTGACCGAATTTGGGACGAAATGCCGATGGAAGTCGTGCGTGCCGCCTGTGACGGTTTCGAAAAACGTCGGGAGCTGGTCAAGAAGGTTAAAGGCGGTGTTATTCAAAAACATATGATGTAGTCGATGAGTATTATATTGCAATATAATGGGTAAAGTTATCAATAAAACCTGGATTATCGATTTAAAATAAATAGAGTTTTATTTTGTATAAGAATAAATTGGACACGGTGTAAATGTGTTGCATTTTGCTC
>JASCZW010011039.1:0-33590 GCA_034211315.2 Aedes japonicus | reverse complement strand
ATGCATACGTTCCAATTTACGTGTTACTAAGGAATTAGAGGGGTCGTTCAAAAAATTTCACAATGTCACTATAAGATTTACACTTCGGTTCCACTTTATCCTTTTTGACCCCGTCCACAAACTTCCGGATACTTCCAATTGTATTAATCGCCACTTTTAGCTTCGCCTAAATTACTAAACATCTGTGTCACTTAAATTTTGGAGAGAATATGTCACTTCCTGAATATTGGACGTACATTGCCCTCCTACGCATGAGGAACATCCAGCAAATATGTTGTGCAATGCCACGTAGGAATGCGACAATGGACCATTCAGGTGACTGAAAATCCATCTTTAAATGCCATGCATTGTGGAGCTCACAACTACCCAAATCAAGAGGTTGGCATCTGAGAAAGCTCAGTTTTAGTTCACGAAGAAGGCTCAATTTCACGTTTGGACCATTCTTGGGAAACTTGCAGCCCATTTTCCAGTCCAAGCATACTCCAGCCCTTTTTGGAATTCATTCAATAGATCGAGGGTACGGGTTGAATTAGAAACCGGGAGGTTAAATATCGAAGTGCCACGGAGTTTAATTTGATCCCAAAAACGGACGTTTATATCCATCTGCTGTTTCGTCGTTATTTTGTTAAGGGATTCATCGAAACCAGCAACAAAAAAGTCACGATGGTGTACTCGGTTAACGAGCTCTGTTTTCAAATGGCGCAATGCCGTACAAGATTAATATTAAGACGTCTGTCTACTTTTATTTGCGGCTTACTGGCTATGTCACTATCCCAGACATCCTTTTCAAGATAGACATCTTTCTCCCGAGACTTGCAGCGACTTTACCATAACAGTTTGGATACACCACCCAAGTTTCCGCCCCGGTAACTTCTCATTTTTAAGGACAAACTGGTTCAATGAATTAGAACAGCCTGATGATGTTTGCTCGCTTTTCTTCGTTACTGATGCTGGACGATGCCCACTTTCCAGTCAAATTCGCAGGTCGGATACGAGGGCATCAGATGCGCTATCGAAGTTCAACCAATTTGCCCCTATTCAGCTCGGGTCATGTGCTTCTTGGACTTCCTTAATATGACTCCGTAACGCTTGTTTCCCTCATGTTGCTGAGCGAAAATTCCGTGCTGCAGAATGTACAATAGGCGCTTTTCGGTTTTTGACTCGCCGAAACCACGTTGCAGATTCCGGATCCTTCTTCCAGCAGGGCTGTCGGTTAGTGGTCAATCGTTCTTACGCAAAGATATTATTAAGATCATTTTACGGGTTGCCCAATTTAATAATATCTTGATTTAAGTAATCAACATACTTGTTTCCTTTTGAAATTTTTATCTTCGCCGTAATTTATTTTGTAAAATAAACATAAAACAAAATCAAGTGAAAGGCTGACGTTTACAATCAAAGGAAATTATTGGCGTGATCGACTACCAGCACCTATGTCTTCAACAAGTACGAATTTTGAGTTGCTTTTTCTGCCGTTGGAAGACCAAAAAGAACTGAGTATCCTGTCCACGGAACTCGCTTGAATAAAATGGTGTTGTAATAGTGTGCGTGCAAACATATTCAATTGATTAAACGTCAGACCGAAGGTGAGAATCCTTCAAGAAACGTTTCGTTAATGCATTTTACTACATGAAAATGATAATGATTAAAAAGGTGTGAATCGTCTATGATAAGCCCGAAAAAAAATTTCCAGGTGCGATCAAATTTCCCTGAGGATTCAATGTTTTCCATGTTGAAAAAAAATCCACGAAAGAAATTCCCCGGTTTTCCAGGATTTTCCAGGTAGTAGACACTCTGTGCAAGCGGCGCTCTTAAACCTGTGGTATTCCCGATCGAACGTCAACAACGGGAAATCGTGGGACCAACTCTATCTGGTCCATCTGGAGAGGTTCCCGTCACGATGGCGGACCTGTTGAAAAAAACGGGCCCTTTTCAACTAATGATTGTCAGGTAGGACCAGTATCGCCCGAGAAAGCACGACGTGACGCAGTGCTGGCAACTGCCTTGTGTTCGGCCACGGATCTCGAAACTTCTACATGAAACCACGTTGGCAAGTGTGCCGGAGCACACTACTATGGATTGTGCACCAATGGATGAAGCAACACAAAAGTGCATAGTTGCGGTGCTAATCATGGAAGTAACAACCGGGCCTGCCCCAAACGTGCGGATTTCTGGCGATCGCAAACAGGCGTTCACTGGTCGGCCTGGGCAACGCCGTCACGCCTCGACTGGATGAAAATTTGGCGCGCTCCGGTACCGGTGCCGTCTGTTGCCGATCCATTGAATCACCGCCAAGCGAACCACCCATCAGCCTCCATTCAGCATCGATTCGCAGCAGCCGCCACCGCCTCCAGCCGACTCCTCCTCCGGGATGAAATGATCCGAATCGCAATACCTCCACGCAATCACCCCGTCGATGGTCAGCTCTACGACTCAGGCAAATGGTCGAGTTCGTGCAGAAGCTCTATCGCCAACTACGTTCCTGCCGCTCCAGAACAGCTCAAAGCCGCAGACGATGACGTTAATCTTTAAGTATGGACCGTAAACGCACAATCAACATTCTGGTGGAATACTTGTTCCATCGGGAACAAAACAATCGAAGTTCAGTGACTGCCTTAACAGGAAGGCCATCGACATCGCCATCACGTCACCGAGACTGCACCTCAAACCGGAAATCAGCATTTTCATCCCAGGATACCGGATTGTGCATTAATCGTCGTTCTCTCCGAGATCTATAAGTTATGATATGACGAGAAGAGCAAATGTGAAATAGGCGTTGCATGCTAAAAATAAACCCAACAGCGGGAGATAATTTCTCACCCATGTTAGGCAGTATTAGGAGACGGACAAATCGCTAGAACTAGAAACAAGCAATAGGTAGTATACCAGAGCCCAATCCGGTTGCGCCATACTTTGGCCAGTCGAGGATTTCCCCTTGCCTATCCTGTATCCGGTAGTATGACAAAGGGTTATGTGCCTGATCGGATACTACCGTTCAAATACCCTCGCTCGTTTTCAATCTTGTATCTTTCATTTCTGACCTGCCGTTGCCTTACCGGACCTATCAATACACTTTTTCTCTTCATGTCTTTGTGTTCTGGCAATAAAATTACTGTCCATCTAGCGCCGCATGGAATGATAAATTATCTGCTTCTGAATGCACAAAAGTCATTGCAATCGGATGACTAAAATTATTAAGGCCAGAATGGTGGACCCCTGTAGAAACAACAACTTTTCCGACAAGATCCGCTCTCTCCCAGATTGTGCTAAGCCATTCGGAAGTTGACCAAATTTTTAAAAAACTAAGCCGAGGCCCATTCCACCGTTGATCCCGGTAGACAGCAATGGCTCTGAGATCCCGGCAATGCTCCTGCCAGAGAGGCTGCTGAAATATTTGATCAGCTCCCATAATCTCGGACAAAATATCGTCAGTCCATGAAGCTGCCGTTAACGCTTATTACTAACATCCATCTAAGCCCCAACGACTTGAAGGGAGTTGGAGATCTCAACTGACGAATTGTTGACTTTATATCAAAAGCTCAAGAACGCTGTTGAGTTTCGATAACATCTTGAACTTGAAGCTCAAGCAACTGGGCCCCCAGTTCTATAACCATCTGGCGATGGTTTTCAATCGTACCTCCGAACATTACTTCCCCGAGTTGGAATTCAATGAAGTCATCCCCATCCAAACCTGGAAGGGTCTTGTGTTCCAAGGCTATGTGGCCATCGGCCTTCTCTCAGGATTATCCAAGCTGTTTGAAGCTTGATCTACCGTCAACTTCTTTCTGTCTGCCGACAGGCGCAGACAGTCATTGTTAACATCCTCAGGCGGAACAAGTCTGTTTCGAAATCGTACCATGGCACTTCTCGACATCGAGAAGGCCTTTGATAA
This sequence comes from Aedes japonicus, assembly GCA_034211315.2. NCBI lineage: Eukaryota > Metazoa > Arthropoda > Insecta > Diptera > Culicidae > Aedes > Aedes japonicus. Next base: position 29,698 of record JASCZW010011039.1, on the reverse strand, counting down.
CAAATGTGGCATGCATGATGGCTTGGTGGCGCAAGCTGCATCGATACAATCTTCCATCTTTCCTGGTGAAGAATGATAAAAATTATCTGACGGACAGAACATTCCGTGTTCGCTGCAGTGCAGTTTCCGTCACAGGAGATTTCCCGCCGGTGTTCTGAGAAGTATACTGGAGTCCGCTTCTGTTCAACCTATTCACCTCCGGATATACCCCGCTCCCTGAAAATGGATCTCTGTCGTTGTTCGCCGATGATGCAGTCGTCCACAATGGTGAGGGTAATAAGGCGCTTACAGTGAAACTGCAGCGAAGCCTGAATGTTCTGTCAGAATATTACACCGAATGGAAGATCTGTATCAATGCGGCGAGGCCGTCATCCTGTTCCACACTCCAGCTCTCTGAACATTTTCCATACGAAGTTGTAAATAAGCCTAAACAACACAACGGTGGAATAGGTCGATCAGCTGTCTATCGGCGTCACAATAGACAGCAGGCATCTTCAGGGATCAGATTGTCGAAACTGTCCTGAAGAAGCCGCAATACTCTATTGAAACCTGTACCATTGATCCAACAGAAGGTCTACATTATCCCCTGAAAAACAAGCTTGCTGTCACAAGCAAATCATACTTCCAGTCATCGATACGGCATGCCAATCTGGAGAGCTGCGCAAAACATCACCTGAAGCTTCAGCGTGTTCAAAATAAGTTCCTCAGGCTGATCCTGAACACCTCCGAGGACAAGAACATCTGAGGTCCACCGTCTGGCCGAGATAAAAAATGCTCGACGATCGCTTTAGTGAGTCTATCAGCAATCAGTACAGAGGCACGCTGCCTGACATCAGATCACCAGGTCATCGGAATCAGTTTCCCACCCCTAGGATTTTCAAATTGTAGTTTTAGTTGTAGATTAGGTGAAATTTATCAAATTTTTAACAAACAATGCCCCAAGGCTGAACGGAAAAAATCATGTAAAACATAAACATTATCAACACACAACAAACACACAAGAATTAAACAAAGCTGAAGGAGAACCCAATGGCTAAAACACTTAAAATGTTAAAAATAAGTACACAAGACAAAAAGAATAGAAGCCATAAAAACATGTTAACAAAAAACAGCAGTTGCTCTCCAGCATGGTTTGCTTTATAACGCGCCTTTACTAAAAGAGAGCTAAGAGGCCCCATTGTCCTTTTACCTAGCAAACTAACCCGACAAAGAAACATTATCAATCGGGAAGTTTTACAAAACTCATGGGAGTTCAACAAACTTCAGGGATGTTCTACGAACTTCAGCCAAATTCAACAAACTTCATGGAAATTCAATGAGCTTCAGATCAAAATTTACGAACCTCAAGGATAAACTACGACTTCGGGGGTAAACTGCGATTAGTATAGCCTTCAGGAAGTTCGACGAATTTCATAGAAATTCAATGAACGTCAGAGAGTTCGACCGTTCATGGAAATTTAAAGAAACTTTAACGATTTCCAGAAATGCTTAGAACTTTGAAGTTCTACGAAGTTCAAGGGATATTCTATGAACTTCGGGAAGTTCATTTCAAAGAAATTCCAATGAACTTCTAGGCAAATTCAACAATCTTCAGTATTGAACTTCAGGATGTTACGAACTACAGGGATGTTCTGCAAACATCAGGAAAGTTCAACGATTTTCATTGAAATTCAATTTACTTTCAACAAGAAGCAAAGTTAAACAAATTTCACTTGGAAATTTAAAAACTAACGAACTTCATGTAAGAAATTCAAGAAAATTCAATGAACTCTCGGATGTTCATCAAACTAAATAATTCACTGCAATTTCCTATTCTTTCATTGAAAGAAAGTGGATTGTTGCAATTCCTCAACATGTCTGCAGAATCAGGTGCGCTGTCATTATCGTACTGTCGTCAAAAAACGTGGTGAAAACTTTTCTTTAACTTTCAATTTTCAGCTGCAAACAGTTCATTACCGAGCTGGAGATTATGTTTGTTTGTATACATTTACCTCCGTTTCATTATCTCGATTTTTGAGTACAATTATATACCATCTCTTTTTCAATTTTATGAGTAGATCAATTTTTTACGAAAATTGAGTAACATTCTGTGAAAAAAAGAGGTGGTATACAATTATTACTCTAAATTTGGAAATTAAAAGAAGGTTGTCTATGCAATAGTTAAACTTTTATTTCGTTGATTTTTGTGCGTCTAATATCATGGTGCTGATTCGTTCGCCACTGACTGCGAAAACGCCTCCATGGAGAGGCGAGCCGTCGGAAAATTTACCCAGTGGTTTGAGCCATCCACTATAATCTGTCCTTTTGGGTCAATCCGCAATCCGGTTCAAGGATTTTATATAGAAATTAAATTAATATTCGTTGGTTTGTGCGCCATTAATCTAGTGCCGATTTGTTCGTCACGACTGCAAAAGCTTAACTACTGTTTGCGGAGAGCCTCCATAAGGAAGGCAGTCAGGACAATTATTAAATCAGTGATATTTGAATAAAGGTGTATCGAAAATAAGCTATCCACAAACTTTCTTTCAAATTATGCTTGAAAACCGATATTTTATTCATACAAAAAATTGATCCTTTATTGTACGAGGTTAAACTTGAACATAATGAAGACCGGATGAAATTTAAGTTATTCCTTCACGAATTTTCGAACTTTGGATCGAATGCTCTTCATCAGAGTTCCGGACAGGTGTTGCATCGCATTTTTTGGACGCTTGAGCCCAAATTTTTTGAACTCCTGCATGTTCCCAGCTGCCTTACCAGTCTTCTTGAAGACCCTCTTCAAGATTGCCAGTAACGTTCGATGGGTCGAAGCTGAGGGCAATTTGGTGGATTGATATTTTTCTCAAACGAAATCTATACCCTTTTCCGAAAGCCAATTGAGAGTGGTTTTGGCATAGTGAGCCGACGCTAAATCCGGCCAAAACAGTGGAAGTGTGTACTATGCTTGTTATATAAAGGCAACAATCTCTTCTGGAGACACTCGGATCGATAGTTTCCCGCATTTATAGTTTCGGTAGTGTAAAAAATGGTTGACTTCAAACCACGGAACCTGTGCTTACCATACCAGTACTGCTTTTGACCGAATTTCTCCTTGAATCGACCTGTCACGCATCGCTCCATCACTCCCCCACGGCGGCAGTAAAGTGTTGTGGACCTGGAAGGGTTTTTGAGTCTTCTTTACATAGGTCTCATCGTCCATCAGTTCCAGTTTCGGGTTGGAAGAACCGGGTTTTCTGGCTCTTCCTGGTAGTCATCGAGAATGGTGTTCTCCAAATTTAATGATGGTTTTAACACTCATGATGAATTCCAAACCGCTTTTGCCAATTTTCGCATGGTAATACCCTTCTCCACTTATGCATGTGTCAGAACCTTAATTTTCACTTCCTTTTCAATGCGCGACATTTTGAAAACGCGGAATTGAACCGCACAAACTAGTAAACAAAAAGAAAGCTGGCAGTCAAACGCGACAGCATGCAGTGTTCAGAGCATAAAAAGCCATCACAAATACGTGCAGTACAACGCAAATGTATGTGGATAGCTTATATTCGATACACTCCTTAAGAGTTTATCTTACATTTCGGTCGATTGGCAGTCATATTGGATTTTGCCAAGTCGTTACTAGGCAACAGTGTGCTATGCAGCGGATCCAAAATCAGTGAAAACAAATCAAAGCCTGTCAGTTTGCTTTGATTTAGCTACCGAAAAAATCCTACCAGATAGAGAATCATCTTTGCTGCCCTCAATTTAATATTCTCAGCTTGAGGTTTGTTTGATTAGGATTTTCGTTTAGGTGTCGATTGGCAGCCTAGTGGTATTATGAAACTTGTTTTCCCTTCGTCTTGCCATACCTTAAACCCACACCAAATTCCTATCACAGGCCACCATTTTCCATGTCGCACGCTGATATTTGAACCAACATTCTCCTGTAAATTCCAATTAGTAGTGTATTATAAACATTTTGTTCTGTTATGTTAACGATTCGCGTTGGATAGAGTTCTACCTCTAGGAAAAAAAAACTTATTGAGAAACATAAACAGGGGTAGAGAAAGCTACAACCGATTTGATCCAGAACGCTTGCGCAGATTTGAGGAAGCGCATAAGAGCGAAACATACGGAAATCCTCCGAAACGACCATGCACCGATGCCGAGCGAGCTCGTGGTTATCGAGCAGAGAGTTGAAAGCAGCAAGTGGTAATGCGTTGCCAACAACTAATTGGGACGCTGGAGAAGGTCAACTTCGACTCGGGGTAAGGAATTGATAATTAGTGAAATTTGAATCAGTTTGACCACGGTGCATGTCATAATGGCAAATGGGTCTCTCTATGTTGTCGCTCCCTGTTTTAATAAATTTCAACATAGTATTAATTGTGTATTCTGTTGATGACATGCGCCGCGCGCTAACGCATCATGCGAGACCTACAAATGATATCGATACAACTAATGCGCTGAACATGTTAATGCGTGATTATTTGCTCAGGTGTTTATTTTATATTTATAAGAATTTATCATATATTAACCAACCTTTTCTCCCATACCCATTGTAAAGAATAATGATATTTTATAAAACTCACTCTCTTTGCTTCTGCAAGATCTAATATGTTATATATGTTCCGATTTCCTTGACGTTTTTGCCATAATGGATTCACTAATTTACCTGATACTCACATAGAAACATGAATAATAATTTCACAAGAAAACCATAGACCATATTTTAGGACCGCATTTAGCTTATATTCCCAACTATGACACTAATGTATTCATCACATAGTAAAATGTAAGAATATAAAAGTTTTCAATGGAAAAGTAAGAGTGAGCGGTTGTGTAATTTTCGAAGGAGCTTATTCATACCAACACCTATCTAACTAAATGAATTTAGTGGGAATTATAATGTTTTGAAATGGAATGAGCCGACTGATCACATAAGAAAGTCATTTAGATGTTATAAAGTAGCTTTATATTCCGTATAATATACCGAATATAGTCGAATGCCCGGACCGATGAAATAAATAAACTTTACTGAAATTCGTTCGAACAAGAACCCTTAATGATATCCATATCCATCGAAAGTTTTCGACTCAATAATGTTAGTTGGTGACTTTTCATGGTCCAGTACAGCAAACGCCTTGTTAAGCATGTCTTAGCAAAGGTATAACTAGTTGAATATCGGCAGGGTACATGTCCCTTACCCTATATACATGTATATAACCTTACAACAACTGCAAGATAATTTTTGTTATTTTCTGTTTGATAAAACTTCCTGAACTTTGAACATTTTTAGAGACGCTTACACATCTGAAAAAGTTGCAATTGATTATAGGGTTTTCATAACAATCACTAAACCTGTCGGATATTTTCTGATAACGAATTTTATCGTAATTTGCATTCTAGAGTATTTCAATGTTTATTATTACCCTTGAAATCCAGAATTGCTAAAATTGCATAAATTGCAAATCTTTGATTCTATGAAGTTGAATTATGCAAAGGCATACTACAACTCAGATTGTATACAAATGATCCGAATGGTATGGTATTTAAATGGTGAATGTTGAAAAGGAGATAAGGTATCAGTCAAACTATATGTTTGTATGTACGCATTATAGAATTCTCCGCTGCCTGTCGTTACTGAAATCCCCAAAACGATGCAAAACATTGTTGATGGTTCGGCGATGGTGAGAGTTCCGAGAGGCAGGCCATTCAGGCAGTGTGACATACCGTCTTCTGAGCATTCAAGCCAGGGTGAAATGACCACCATAGAGTTATAAAGAGTGTACAAGAGAGTTTTCCCACATGCAGCTTGCTATAAAAACCAAACGGCCTTTTCAGGGCCGCAAATAATATCTCAAGAGCGTACAATAGAATTTTCTTACATACTGGCCTCAAAATGCTGGTCTAATTTCCCATAAGAGCCGCACCCATCATATTGTGACTTAAACTGCTTCTTTCGGTAAGGGTAAGCGACCGGCACGAATAATTGAAACCCTTTTAACGCTAATAATAGCCACACAGAAATTCCCTGACATTATAATGCATCACTTGGTTTAACCGGTCGTGTCTTGTACACAACCCCACTGATTTTTCATATTTGAATATTTAAGAAGTTAGGTTGGTGATTGGTTTGTCCGTTCTCGGTTGCGCAAGCCCGCTACCAGAACTATGTTGTACGAAAATTGTTCTGCAAATAAACCATATGCACTGGAAAATGCTACTGATTCCTTATTGCTTGAAATAGAACATTTTATCCACAAGCCGGGCTAGCAAAATAGTATAGAAACCGTTCGGCAAAAGTTACTCTCCCATGAGAAGTTTGGCGCTTTGTACCACTTTGAAGTAGTTATGAATAATTCTGATAATTGTAATCAGTGCAGTAAAAACTCAAGCTCAATTGAAAAAGAATCGATGAAATTGAGAATGACCTGCCTTTGATTATCATCACACATTCATTTGAACTTAGTAAACATATTCGATTGAACCATGAAGACTTCATTTTCAATAGAATTTTACAAGATGACGTCACAAGTGAACGTGTGGTTCATGCTGATGAATGGAATTCAGTTTTGACAGGTATTCGTGGTTTGTTTGTTTTCGAATTCAAACAGATGAAATAAACAAACCACGGACTCCTGTCAAAAGAAATTCATCCGATTCATTTTGCGAGGTTATGTTAGGTTGGTGTAAAACTCAATTGAACTAACTCGCCTTCTTCAAGCAGTTCGAATACAACGTCTTCAAATTCACGTCGACTTGCGGCAGTGCTCTGTGATTTGATTTCATTCGCTGTCACGCATAAAACAAAACTGAACATAACTCTTCACACATTAATGCTTAACATAAGGTCTGACGATGTAAAACTGTCTTCTTTTTCACTGCTAGAGTAGCAGTACTGAAGAAGAGATACGCGCATCTGTGCAGATGTCTTACTTAAATCGATATAATTACTTATACATTTTCAACTAGAAATAATTCTTCGACAAATTCAATGAGCTTATATGTTTTGCAACAAAATTCCGAGGAAGGTCAAATGATAATTTGAATTGTTAAGCATACATTTTATAACAGTGCACACTAAAAAAATATGGAAACTACGCGACACGTAATTGGAAAAAAATCTCACTGGAATTGATGTCGACGTAATGGCTTGCTGCTGCATGTTTGATGTTCCATAAAGGGTATTTTAAATATCCGTTATGAATAATAATACAAGTCCATCAAAATAACATAATATTACACGACCTTCATAAATTATATAGCTTGCTCGCCATTGTCCTCAAAAATTACAAGACCATCCATGTAAACTGAAAGAGCCACTTCTCCCGTCTACGCATCATTTGCGCTTCAGTTGTACAAAAGAAGAATGCTAAGATGGAACAGTTGGTACAAATATTTTTTCATTTCAGTGTCCTTTTCAAAAATTCAAAACGGTCCCTTTCGAATGAGCACTCCCCAGTAAAAGGGGTGACAGATATTGTTATGCTGTTCCCTCGTTGTGCAAACAAAGACCAAAGTACCTTGAAAACAAGGTAAAGTATATTGTCAGATATCATAGTATTCTTACATACACACTCATTCGAGCTTACTCAATGTTGAGTAAATTTTACTCAATTTCATAAATATAGATAAAACGTCAAATCTTCAGTAATTCATGTTAAGGGCCTAAAACCATTTGCTAACAAGGACTTTAAATGTCGATTTCTCTTGAATCTTAAATCACTCTCGTGAAATGAAAGCAGCATCTGGTAAAAGAATGTCAGTTCTACCATATGGAGTATCTGCATATAGTAGGATTCTTGTGATTAGTGAAGATCAACATTTAAAGCCATTGTTTACAAATGGCTTTAGCACTAATGCATAATTGCTCGAGAAATACTGAGTAATCATGCTTTATGAATTTGATTTATTGTTTTAAAAAACGCAAGAAAACTGCGCCAAAATTCAATTTTAGATAGCTACATATTATTTTTTTCAAGAATTTAAAATGGGTCGGATAACGTCGCTCTCAATTTGCACATCGGAAGTTAATTTAAAATCTAAATTGTATTCGAAAATTTAAATCAGTGGCGATATGGAGCAAATAGCAGCCACTGTAGATGCGGGAAGGTATCTTAAAAAAACTAAGGTGTTTTATCTTGACAGGGATTTGTTGATTAATAATAGTATATTACATTACAGATAAACTGAACATTTTCGAATCTATTTCTGGCGTATGAATTGAGACCAGACTATAAAATGTTTATTGGCAAAATAACTTATATACAATGCGGATGAATTGATTGGTGTTAAAAATGATAAGCGTGCATTTCATCACCCGTGCCTTCCCAGGTAACCACAAGCATTATATTTTTGCACTTGTTCAACCGAAAATCAACATCATTAATGAAGAATTGCATCAAGTCAACAGTTGTTAATGAATGAAGCGCTAGATTGGCTTTTAGAATATGATGATACATTACCAATGTAATAATGCTACTTTAGTAATGCATAAGACATTATAAAATAAATAGCATTAGTTCGATCTAAGTGGGGCTTTTTTCAGCTTTAGCCCAACTTCAATGAGGCACTAGATGTAATGCATATGCCCAATGTATGCATGCTATTCCAGCCTCGTGGTAATTTGGGTTGTCACTGGATTTTACAAATGTAATAATCGCCACGAATTCTTTACTATTAAAACATAATATACATGATTTAGAAGGAGATGTTCGCTCATCACCATGAGGCACCAAGAGTGAACATAGACAAAAGTTTCTTTATTTGTAAGTACAACTCAAAATTAAATGAATTTAAGGATGAGGGGATTTTTTTACTATCGAACAGGTTTGGCCCATAGGATCTCAGATTATTACAAAAGCTTTGTCCACTCGTAGAGACTCATAGATTTTTTTATGTTGAGGCGTAGAATCACCGTCCACTGAGTTGAACTTTTGTGATATACCTGTTACTATACTAATTCGCATCTTAATGCTAGATCGCCATTTGTTAAGTGATCAGCCTAAGACGCGTCTCCCAGTCAGTGCAAAATTGAGTTTAGCATAAAACCTACACACCATGTGATTTGCAGTCAAATTTCTGTAGTTGCATATAGCCACTGAACAGCAATTCAAGTCTGCTCAGAATGGTTCTGTGCCAATAAACTGTAGCATTTGAACCTTGTTTGAACCAATGTCACAGTGTCCGGAGCAGAATAAATTTACCAGTTCTCTTGGCACTACCTTTCGCAATGAAAGAATGCATTCCCAGACAAGTTTGGATGTACATTTCCATAATAACTTAACGCTATTCAGATGCCGCTTGGCTGTCTGTATAAATACAAATATTTGCATATCTATATTTTCTCTTCAGACAAACGTTAACACATTTATTATGCAAATCTCTGCTTGAAAACCATTGGATAGTATTCTCATCGCCACTGACATTTCTACCCCGGGCCGAAGATTCCGGCCCGTTTTGTTCCAATTTGAGCCATCTGTAAGAATTTTATTGTAGCCATGACAAACAGTGGGACCTCCAACTACTCAATTCTACACGTGACGTTTCCATATGTTGTAAGGACCTCAATGATTTTACAGTCATCAGTCTCCATTCTGCATTCTGGCGTGAAGCTGAAATATCAGGTGACCGACTAAATCACCAGCATTTGTCAACCGTGTCTAAGCATACTCTTTCCGTTCTAGTTGCACGTATTCGTGCAAAGGCAGCAGACTCAAATTGCATTCAACGCATTTGATGGAGTGCGGCGCATCGCTCCTGTTATACTATCGTACAGCCGTTTGAGTTTCGTAAGCTTTTTCTGTGCAGTAGCCTCTTTGTTTGGCACACAGAAAGCTTCGTCCTTTAGGCTATTATGGACGTATAAGCTCATGATAATTAACAAACAAAATCAGGGTTGACAGTTTTTTTGGAAAACGTCAATTGAAGTTTTCCGATTTCACTAAATTATATTCCGTTCGAATATTTCGCAAGAAAGTTTGACCCAAAATTACTTTGGGTCAAAATGGCAAAAATTAGTTGTGGTCTTTACTTGCCAGCTATATAATAGGCTATAAGCCCAAAAAAAAAACATTTTGAGCATTCTGGAAGATTTTGAAAAATCTTCTCTTGTTCACTAATTTAATACAAACTCGTTGTCATACCAAAATGAAAAAATAATAAAAACAGAGATTACTTAAAATTGAGTTGAGACAATGATACTCAATTGAGGGTACGTTCGGTTCAAACGTTTTTGAATTAAAGTTACTCAAATGTGAGCGAAACCGGATGGCAAACAAACACCCATGTTTGTTATGAGAAATCGCAAAGCTTCTTCTAGTTGTATACATTTTATCTTATTTTCGAGTTTAAATCGTTGTGGATCTTCCTGAAACAGTGATTCTTGCCAGGCTTAACGTGAAAATGAACAATATGTTCTAACTACAATCATTATCATAAAAATTGAATTCTGTGTCTAAAAATTATTATTTGAACAATTGAGATTTTTCCTAAAATTTATCAGAAATAATGCCTGAATAAGTGTGATACTCGAAATTGGGAAATAATCATCATCGCGTTTTCGAACACCTTACATATAAGCGCTAATTGACTCAAAAGTATTCAGTAATAACATATTCCTTCAATCAATTTGTATACTTATGTAACGTACAAGAGTTACTTAATACCTGCATACAAAAAATCAAGCAAAAAACTTGCGTTCGGCTGACTTTTGAATCGAAACTGCTTAAATTTCATGCATTTCTGAAGACATTTCATAATTGTTTTTTGCTTTTGCTTTTTCGTACCACTACATAAACATTGCAGCGAACATAAACCTTGTAGTACACTGTTTGTCCAATAGCCAAATATTTGTCATAGGCAGATAGGCATCTGACAAACATCTATGATATCTGTCAGCTGTCTAGCTGCCTATGCCAAATATTTAGCTATTGGACAAACAGTGTACTACAAGCTTAATACCTTGTACTTTATATACGTTGGAAACTGACATCGCACTGACGTTTATCTTTGTCAATCTTGACATTTCAAGATCTATTCAAAAATTACGATACATGAAATGAAAGGGACCGAGGGTCAATCACAAATTACGTTTGTCGTTGGTTGTACTTCGACTCTAGGCGATCATGGACGTGTGAAATTTCTTTTGCTTCCTGCGCCAGTAAACCGAAGTGCACATTTTTAAATCGGCTATTAGCTGCACACTAGTAAGCCACTGGTTGCCAAATCTTAATCAATTCCTCAGATGTAATAGTACCATCACGCATCAATGCATAAACTATAATCTATTTCCTTCTAATTTTGTTTCCGCAGAGCAAAATAGGAAAATCGATCTTTTGTAGAGTCCACATATATGTAATAGCACTCCCTGATTATAACGGTGGGGTCAAAATTTACAATCCTGGAAATTCATTTCTTCATGTCTTTTCGTTGGAAATTTGTTTCAAGTATAATTTTCAACTATCGAACATTTCTATCGTCTTAAAATATTACATCAACTCGATATGTGTCGAAAAAAGGTTACAGTCCAAATTTAATTTGGTTGATGTAATTTTCTATGCAACAGATTATTAAATCATAAAGGCCGCTATATTCATGTGCATTCTTTTGGTCTTAAATTTACACGATCTACCGAGAACATTTACAAGTGTCTCGACTTCCCTGGGCATTGAAAATTGTTTTGCTTGCTGCAATATGCAAATTCAAGTATTGGTATTGTCATCGAACGCTTTCATTTACTAACTGTAGAATTTTAAATAGAGTACCAATCAGAGACTTAGAAAATAATCTTATTGCAAAAATCATTAAGTTTGGAAGTAATCTAATTGAAAAAAGCATTAAGTTTGGAAACAGTGGATTGACTATAGGTATGGGGTAGTACATTTATTAGTTAAAGCGTTTAATCCAATTTAGCAATCCCCGATTTTATTCTTAGAAGCAACTGTGGCATTGCGGTGAGTGGACCATCTTTTATGCAATTTTGTGGATTCTTGTAATATGGACGAACTGTTAGTTTTAGCGCATAAAAAGCTTAAAATTCAGAACGTAGAAACGTGTCAAAGGTGAAGCGTTAAGAATTCAACAGTTACACGGAGCATACATTATTAATATAGGCTTATTAAGAGAGCTCTAAATTTTAAAGGAGAATGTATTTAAAGTAAGCGTTCCTTATTAATTAAGTTTCGTTTTCATTTCAAATGCCACGACTTCGCATATTTTCAAAGCTGCTTGTGCGATATGCCCAGTTGCATTAGCTCGATTTAGCCGCGGCTTCTAGCGGGTCCGTCAACTGTCTCAGGCCTTCCCACTGAAAACATGACAGCGGAAGATTATGATAGGACACGAGTTTTATTCCTGAACCTATTAACAACTTTTTGTCAATAGGTACGGCCTTTTTTGTAATGTTTCGTGGCTTCTTCACCGTACTTCCTTTGAATATATGTACAAGCGGTATTTCCGTACGCTCTGATCTCCTTCCTTTCGAACAAATTGGGATATGCGATTTCGGAAAAACTTTTTGTGGTTTCACTCTTCCGTTTTCCGTCTTCCATTCTGGATGCCACAAGAAGCGCAATCGATTCTTCGTCACTGCTTCAATCGAATGACTGTTCTGTTCATTTGACAAAAGCTAAACTCAACGATCACTATGACCAGCGGTTCGAATGAATGTGTCTTCATTCAATCTAATGGCACAAAGACCGTGAATAGTAACCCGTATGAATGAAACACTCACATCGTTCAAATCCATTCAAAAACCACCGATATTTCAAATCAACAGAAGGATCGCTAGCTTCGATTGGTGGTTTGTGTTAGTTCGAATTCAAATGAATGATTTGACAATTTGCAGCACTGATTGTAATACATAGAAGGGTAAAGAGTATTGAAATGTTAACAAACAAAAACACCAGATCTTCGCTCGATGCTGAGAGGATACTTCTAAATACTGGACTCTGCTTAGATTGCCAAGATGCCCTATTTATGAACTCTTTATCCTAGAACTAATTCCATGAAACAATAATCCACTTACCGTATAAGTCTTCTGCTTTTCTACGCCACCAGCATGATGCTGCTGCTGCTGCTGCTGGGCTTCAATGATCTGCTGTTGGTAGGATTGAAAGCTTGCTCCCAACAAATGTGGCGGCGGATGCAACGGTGATGATATTTGACCATCCCCACCGTTGGCGCCATTGGCAACAACTTGCTGCAACTGTTTCTTGTCCTCTTGCGTAGGAATGGGCAAACCATGTGACGTCCTCAGATGATTGCTCAACCCATCGGAACTGTCGAATGACTCGTTGCAGTTGAAGTAATGGCAGCAATGTTTCGGGGATCGAGTCACTGCTCCCGCAGTGATGGGTCCTTCTTGAGATCAATCGCCGGATGACGCATTTGCATGTGTTTGGTGAGGTGATTTTTCATGGTGAATCCCTCACTGCAACCGAGCACGGGACAGGTCAGATATCTGAATAAAATGATAGGAAAATTAGCACTTAAGTAACATTCGGGTGAAAAAAATCGAGCTAAAGGTCTACTGCGAATTTGAAAATCTTTATAATAGAACGATTCTCTAGCCATCTCGGTCAGCGTTTCAAGAAAGAAGTGAATAAAATAAATTAGGCATACATGGAGGGAGGAAAGCTCTTACCTTCCATCCAGGTGCCTTTGGACATGCTTTTTCAGCAAAACTTCATCGTTGAATGTCATCGAGCACATGCTGCACGCGTAATCACCGTGCTGATGTGTCATGTGCAGTATGAGATGAGGTTCTTGGATAAACCTGAAATCACATTGGTCGATAGTAAACCGTTGTTAGACTTACAAACTCGTAAATGGCGTTAAATTTCAAAAAACCAAAAATAAAATCTTTCGCCAATTTCAAACAAAATGAACGCAAAGTTAACGGTTTGGCGATTACCTCTCGTCGCATTTTGGGCAGGGGAAGCAAAGTTCGGGCCGTGTATTTTCAAATGGTGCTGGAAGAGTGACTGAGACTTGAAACGCTTGTCAGGGCACTGGGGACAGAAAAGGTCTTCGCAGTGCTGTGTTCCGAGATTAGATGGAGGTTCAACTGAGTGGCTTGATAGAATCGTCTCGGACACTGATTGCATACGTACTGTTGTGTTTTTGTGGTGCGTTTTCATGTGGTTGTTTAGATTGGTCACCTGAAATGAGAGTTTTAATCTAGTAGTCCAGTAGTGTATTATGACAACCATCATCGGCTTACTTGAGCGAACGAGCGACCGCAGTTTGCTTCGATGCAGACATATGGCCGTTCACCGGTGTGCAATCGTCTGTGGTTGTTAAGATTAGTGATTTGAGTAAATGCTTTGCCTACAAGAGGTTTATGTTAGTGATTGGATTTTTAGGGAGGACAGCTTTTATCACAGCCTTACCGCAATCAATGCAGACATATGGGCGTTCATTTGTATGAATACGAACATGGTTTCGAAGGTTTGCTTGCTGTGAGAATCCTGATTAAGAAAAGCTGTTTTTACAATGGTACTGGAATAAAATACTAGACAAGTGACAAACCTTTCTGACAGTAATCGCAAATGTACTTCTTCTCGGCGGTATGATTGCGTATGTGGTTGAGAAGTGATGTTTTACGACTAAATGTTTTATTGCAAATGGGACAACTCCCTTCCTCGCCCTCTAACACTTCGTTCTGAAATTTTATTAAAGCATGAGATTATTGATACGAATTGAAAAGAATATTTCTCACTTACATCAACTGCTTGCAGCGTTGCTTCCAAATCGAAAGGATTTGCTAAATGAAAAGATTTATTTTTCAATATAAATAAAATTTAAAAATAATTCAATCAAGACCTACAATTTGGTGTTTTTGGAATTTGCTCCCCACCATTTGTCTGAAAAAAATCCCCCACGATTATCGTTCAGCAAATATTCAAACATTTGAAAACTATACTCACAGAGGCTCCCATAATTGCCGAATTGGTGGGAACCATGGTGGGGCGCGAACTGTCATAGAAATTCGGCATCATCCCTTTCGTTATACCTTTTCAGAACATTGGTCAAATGTTAGTTAGTAAAACGCTAATATCAACTGATTTTCTTCAACTGGAATGACAGAAAGGAAACCAAAAAGACACACACGCACAATTAGTAATTCCATCTCACGGTTTGTAGAGGACTAAAAATAACATTCCGATTGCACTATTCGTTTTTTTTCTTTATGCCAGAGAAAAGAAAACAACTCATCTCACGCGTTGTTTTCTTTCTATCAACAAATGTAAATGTTCTGGATGAAAGGAAAACAACCGAAAAGAATCAAGAAGAAAGAGATGAGCTTCCAACAGATAGTAGGCTTTGCATTGCGGGATTGAACGGGTTGACGTCAAGGTGAAGGGACATTCATTTTAATTGATCCAAAGCAGTTTCATAAATGCACTAAACTTACTTGAGTCGCGGTGCAAATTTAGCAGTTTTTTGTCTAGCACTTTTATAAAAAAAAAATACAAACAACTATTCCTCACAGTGCATCCGAAGAAAAAATCTTTGTTTCTGACAGATCGGACAGGGTTTAGCGATCTAATGGTTGCGTCTACGGCCGATGGTGGCGCTCGTTGCAGTGGAATGATGATGAAAACTTTATATCAGACGGATACAACCGGCATATGTTGAAAGTATATTGCATGCAATATTTGCTAGGGATTGCGATAAAGAGATATGCAAATCGGTAATAGCTCTATCAATATAAGGTGTTTTAGGTAGGTTTGGAGAAGAAACGTCAAACAAATCGTTTGCTTACATCAAAATTACGATTTTGGAATCTCAAATCAACGTATATTTAGTGTCCCGTAGCGTAGCCAATATCAACCCAAGAAAATCCGAAAGATCAGTTCCGCTAGGTCAGTTTAAGAATGTTTATTTTTTTCTCAATTACCAACCCGATCACTGCAATACCAATACAGGAAACAAAGTATTTCACGTGTTAAACAGTTCTATAAACATTTAATGGATAAATTCATTGAATACTCGAATATCTAGTAGTTAGGCCACAGAGAACAGACATCCAAGTCAAATTCAAAAATTGTGTAAGAAATTTAACGGCCATTTCATAATCGTAATGAACTGGCAATAGCGTGGCAGCGCTGGCATCGCCACCCATTGACCAGCTTGAAATCTTATTCATCAACTAAATTTTTTTGGCAGTTCAGTTCTTTCACGCACGGTCAACGAATCTTACCCATGTTCGATTAAAAATCGCAAGTGGCCATAGCCCGAGAGATGGCAATAGTGTTTTAACGTATTTTAATTTGAATCCTTACACAAGTTTTTTTAAGAAATATATTCTAGTTTGGATGTCTGTTCTTTGTGGTTTGGCGTTAAGCTTTGAACTTTGAAGCACTCAGTCAATACCTGGGGGAGTTATTGACTGAGTGCTTCAAAGTTCAAAGTTAAAACTGCATTTATAGAAATATATTAAATCCTAAAGGGTTTGAGCTGTTTAGTGGAATGCCTGTAACTAGATATTAGAAGAAAAATTAGTATTCTCCATTTAATTCCAACTACCTTTGCTATTCTTCGACAGATACGCGTATTTCGTCTACATTGTGCAGACTTCTTCAGTGTCTCGTACTAATAACTCGACTTATTGTTTCATTTAGCCTTATTGTTTTATATAGCCTACACACTTATTTTACAGTATTCGGTAATTTTTTACCGAGCTTTCAACAGCTGAATAGTTCGGTAATCCTGATTTCGGGGAAATTTTACAGTATTCCGCTAGGGGTGAGACAGGCCTACTCTGAGTTATTTTCATGCACCGGGTTACTCGCGAGTAACTCGATGTGCCTCGAAATTTATTAGAGGTTTATCGATTTTGTGCATTTTTGCTACTCTCCTTTGTTACCGCATAAACACAATGATAACGGAAAACGCAATTTTGACAGTTGCTGCAAATGACTTCGATATGTCCAATTAGAATCGGCTTGGATCTGGCCTGTTTCATTCCGGCTAGCAGGCATACTCAGATCGGGCTTTGCCGTTTGCCGTTGCCGTTATCATGGTGTTTGGGCCATTACATCTCCTATTGTCAGTTTTATTTGTAAACAAAGAAGCCAAAAGCTATACTTTACTTTCACTCATAAGAAATACATGGGTGAATGTAAAGTATACGCTTTTATTCATAAAGCCCAGTGTCCTCTGAGCCTCTACTCTTAGTTTTGAGTCCGAAGGGGAGATTTGAAGCGGCCAAGGTGAGAATGGCGTCAACTGCAGGATAGACAATGCGCAAAACCCGCTGACAGATAGTATTTATTGATAACTGCAGAACGAGTTTGATGCTCAAGAATTTATTTAATTTATTTGGTGTGAGGATTACGACTGCTTAAGAGCGGTAGGTCTATATCAAGTTAATGTATGCTAAAGATCTACTGTATTGCTATAATAACCCCAGAAGACTGTACACTCACAAATTTCGGTCATCTTATTGACCTTATTATGCACTACTAAATGTAAGTCATTATTGTTTTATCATATCATCCTACACACTAATAAATTATGAATTTTACACGAGACGTAATTCATGTATGTAAAAAGTCGGGGAACGTAAAGAAAGACTTCATGTAAAATTATGTCTCCTGAAACTGACTCATACGCAATTCAACTCTCAGGGGACAGAAATTTACATGACATTTTGGTAGTGTGTACATTAACGTTGAAATTGTTTGCAAGTGTGTTTACTTTAATTTGAACCGAATAAATGAGGGAAAGTGGAATTGGGTGGGCAGTTTTCCTTTCACCTAACTCAGAGAACATGTTTCGTTAAAACGTCTATTTTTTTGAAAAAATGTATAACCATTAAATAAATGGATTTCAAGTACAACTATTGGAGAATTTACCTTAGTTGTACACTCGCTTTTCTTTAGTTTCCTTTTCACAGTCTTGCGTAATTCTTGAATGAACCGTTCTTCGTCTCAGCTGTGAGAAGCCTATTAAATTGAAATGAAAAAACTACGCCAAAAACGTATGGCAATCTTATTGCCTTATCGCAATCAGTTTAGTATTCTGGGCACTTCCGTTCAATAAACCTTTGCTTAACGTAACATTTGAAAGAGCGGAATCACACTCTATGCCAAGGGAAGCCAAGAAATGTGTCCAACAGGAACACATCCAAGATCGGGTCAGGAGTCGAACACAGTCATCATCAGCATTGTGTTGTTTATAGTCTTGTTGTCCACCGACCATTCATACTGAGTCCAAATACGCGCAGAATCACTGTGGTTAAATGTGATTAGATGTTCCGGATTTTTTCCACAGAAAAATAAAAACTTTCCGGATTCTCAAAATGATCGCCGAAATAATCTTCCATCAGGATTCGATGAAAGAAAAAGAATTCACGCTAATCTTCAACCGCAGCATCAAACTTGATAGTTGAGAATTTTCACAGAGAGCAGAATACAAATTTTGACAGTAGCTGGTCGGTTCTCGATCCCAATGTTATTGTGGAAAAAATGATGTGGAAAAGAGAAAGTGATCTCGCCTACTAGTAACGTGAGTTACTCGAGGTGCCTCAAAAGCAACTCTGAAATTGCTCGAGATGAAGAGCTGTCTTGCCCCTTGGTATTCCGGTAAAAAAAATTCCGGAACATGTAAAATTTTACCGAAACCCGTTGAATCGGATTACCGAACGTTCAGCTGATGAAAGTTCGGTAAAAAATTACCGAATACTGTACAATTTTCTAAGTGTGTAGTATGCAGCTGGCAAGTAAAGACCTGAAGCAATTTTTACAGTTTCTACCGAAGTAATTTGAACAATGCTAACTTAATCATAGTGAATTACCACGATGATTGTACAGAAGAGAAGTTCCCCTTTACAATAGAAGTGGAATTTTACTTCAACGAGTTTGCATTTTCAATAAACTTGCGGAAGAAACCATTGTTTACGTTTGCAACATTGGCCCTTGTGAAAACTTCTTTTCGACATGTCAGTTTTCCTTGAAGAATAATCGAACGGGATAGTCCCATTTAGATTACATGGGTGGGTGTTACTAACATTACGAAGTTTGACTTCCTTTTAGCTGCATACAAGGTAAGTAATTCCGACAGTAAGAACATTTCTTAACCATTAATTTGCCATTACTAAAGCACATTACTTTGATCTGCATACTAGCATACTAGCCTTACACCAAATATACTAAATTAACAATATAAGTCACTTCACGAATTTTTAGGCGACCCTTTTTTTTGCGCTTGTGGCGCCATAAGTGAGAACCACGGCAACTACTAAATGAACACGCTCAAGCTAAGCTATTCGGTTTTCGTTTTACCTAGCATAATATTCCAGAAGTACTAAGTAGACAAATTGTAACGAATCACAAATTAATTAAACACCAAAAAATTTCCCCTGGCTATAAATGCTTTTGATTATACCATGTGTGCGATTAAATCAATGGTCGGGTTGATATCAACAGGAGGTCTGTCAAATATACCACAAATTGGGAGACGGACAAATCGCCAGAACTAGAAACAAGCAATAGGTAGTATAAGAGCCCGATCGGTTGCATAATCTTTTGTCGGTCAAGGGGATTTCCCCCCCTTGCCTTTCCTGCATGTGCCTGATCGGATACTACCGTTCAAATGTCCTCCGCTCGTTTTCAATCTTGTATCTTTCAATTTCGAAGCCTGCCGTTGACCTATACGGAACTATCGATACACTTTCTCTTCATGTCTATGCGTTCTAGCAATAAAATTACGGTCCACTCCTAGCGCTTCGCATGGAGATGAGAAATTATCTGGTATTATATCAGCTTTCTATCTGCATATAAAGCAGCACTTAAATGTCTTGAAGCTCTACATTCAGATATAATGCTAATATAATGCTAAGAAAGGCGAAATAAAGTGCTTATATAGTGCAGAAGTGACTAGATTAGTAATGCTATATTAATGCACCTCAACATAACTGTCAGTTTTGATAGCCCGTTTTTGACACTGCTAATGCTATAATGCTGAATTTATCAACTGTCTATTTCCAATTTACTTTATTAACTGTTTCTTTTTTTTGCTTCTTCTTATTGATGGTATTAGCAAAATAAAGGAGGATAATGCATGCAATAATGAGCTATAAATAAACCACTTAGTGTAAATTCATATTATTAGTAATGAACGGGTTTTTCAGTATGCGCAAAGTAATATTTTGTAGATTCAATATACTGTGAAAATTTCCTGTACTGCGTCTTGAACCAAGGTATCATCATGCATGGTTGGACCGCTGCCTTTGCCTGGCTATAAGCGGTTCCAGAATTGTTATAACTTTCATCTCCGTAATTTGAAGGCGTAGAACTGGTTAATAGAGATGTAGTTGTTTCTGGAACCAAATCATCAATATGTGTGTTAAGTTTAGAAGAATCGTAGTTTCGATACAATTTAACTTTACGTCTATAATTTCTACTTTTCAAAGTTTTTCCTGCTTATTCTCGTCCATACAGGTTTTTGACTTCAAATTACTTTTAAATGCTTTTGTAAACAAGTTCTGAGCATTATTTGATAGCCTTATATTGGCACTAAATGCAGATATAAAGCATGTATGCTGTGAGCATGATAAATACTTTTGCATTATAATAGCCTTATATGCGCATATAATTAATGCTGGCGATAATGCTAAGTTTTGGTTGAAGCTTGAATGCATTTGTGCTGCTAATATGAAGCTTGCATGCCTAACATTTGCTAATATAGAACTTTTAAGCAACATGTATGCTGATATAGTGCTATTATCGAGCTAAAGCTTAATGCTTATGGTTACGTGGAAATTCTTTCTTCAATACTGTTTCGTCGACTATCGCCACTATGTGAAACGGCCTCCTCGAGGCTTTTAACTGCAATGAACAACACGGTATCATCAGCAAAAAGATTAATATCACAAAATCGCAAGACTCGTCGCATGTCATTAATATATAGAATGAATAAAATGGGCCCTAACACACTCCCTTGTGGTACGCCAAGGCTGTTCTCCACAGGGCTCGACACGGAATCATTAAAAGCCGTCTATTTTACGTTTAAGACGCAAAAGATCCAAATTGTACCAGCTGTTCGAGTTCTTTACTAGAACAAATTTATTTTCGACTAGTTTATTGGTACATGTTCTCAATACGTCTGTTAAAACAGCTGGTTTCTGATCTAGAGAACCGGTATTTGTCTGAAAATCCACACTTCTTTCGACAAGTCTTGAAATAGCTTGTTTCGAATACTTTTTCCAACATCTCAAACACTGTCACCACTATTATCTTCAACGTTAATAATAATAATAGTTTCATGATCAGTTACTTTCAAGTCAGAGTTAATAACAGCACAAACAGAATTACTGTACACATGGTCAATCAAAGTTTTACTGTGTCTGGAAATACGCGTATATTCATTAACCAATTGTTTTAAATTAAAGAAATCTGCTAATCGTTTCGAATGCTTCGAATTATTAATGTCACAATAATTTATATTAAAATCACCAGCAAGCACGTTTTGTTTACTAGAATCTACGAAAATCTCATACCAGTTTTCCAAAATTTCAATGAAACGCTGGTCACAAGAACCAGGAGAATGATACAATACACCATAATTACCGATCTGCATGCCTCGAACAACTGCAGTGCTTAAAACCAATTGCCGTCACAAACTTCGTTCAATTGAAGCTTGAACTGAACTTATTCTTTATCATAAATAGCAACGCCGCCAGTGTGTCAGGACTGATAACAAGCACTACATTATATCCCGGAATACTATATTGATCCAATGATTGCATGTCAACTATATGCATTTCTGATAAAAAGACTAAATATGGACGTTGTTCCTCTACAATCTGACGCAATTCTACGTAGTTTGTAGACAACCCGGCAATATTGAAGTACAAAATATCGAATTTACTCACATTACTACTGAAACTTGGTTGCTATTCATTGTTTTTTTTTCATATAATCGCTTGAAAATTTCACATTCACAACTAAGCGCGCCGTGGTTTACATCCATGTTCGTTTTACGTTCGTTATTCGTTTTTTTTTACAATTAATACATTTCAAAGCAGTTGATGTGCATTCAGATGTCGTGTGACTTTCACTACACTTAGAGCACGCTACATTATTTTTACAATCCATGCTCATATGTCCAAATTCTCAAAGCTCTGCTCCAATAAATAATGTAACCTGCCGCTACATACAGGGCCTGATTTTGGGGGGGGGCCGGGGGGGCCATGGCCCCGAACCCCACATTGTGGGGGCCCCCACAAAAAATCATCACTTATGATTTATATTTTCACTACGTCTAAACTATTTTTTACCGTGTATGACTCGATGTGACTCTCTCTTCTCCCTCACTGACCGCTAAACCGAATATTCATGATAAACAATCAGTGTAGTTCTCTCCCACCGCCGCGAACCGTTTGTTATTCTGCTTGTGCGTCTGTGAAACTAGTTATCGTTTCGGCAACCATTTGTGAAAATTGGTGATTTGAAACAAAAAAAAATGGGCGGATCGTCACGTTAGTGCATAGAAATTATAAAAGTGGATCGGAGAAAGAAAAATTCAAGATGAGCGGAACAAAAAGGTCGAGGAAGTGCTTTCAAAAACCCCGAAAATCAGTTCATTTTTGCGGCGGGTAGTACTAGTGCAGCAGCGGGTGAGATCCGAAACTGAGTCAAATGTTTTCGGGATCCGAGTACCCTTGCCGGTGCCCTCAGAAGAGGCTTCGAGGCTCCAAGTCTATTGGTTCAGATTCAATTGCCAGGAAAGTGGAAGAAAAAGTCAACCCAAATTTTGAGAAGGATGTGGGAAAGTGGTCAAAACTAAGTGCTAAGGAAATTGATTACTGGATTGCAAAGGTCCTAGTGAACTGCATAATTGCGATGATGCAAATGTTCGAAAATTTCTCACGGTAAGCCAAGATAGAGGATGTTACAGGCTTCGAAAATGCACAAAATCCTTGTCTTACCGAAGCTCCAGAATGAAACAGTGTTCCGAAATTGGCTTTGTTTTTCGCCGGACAGCGGTAAGCTGTGTTGCTTTTGCAAACATGAACGATTCATTGTCGATTTTCTGGTGATGGGTTCTGCAATTGGAAGCGCGCCCAAGAGAAATTAAGCTCACATGAAACATCGAAGGATCATTTGGAATATTCAGTCGCCATTTCGTTGCGAGCAGGAAAACTTGGTCTTGGTCAAAGTTTAAAAAAGAGAGGTAAGTTTTCGGCAGACAACTAATCGTCCCATAAAAAATAGAAAGCTCCCATAAATTAATCAAAATTAACCAATAGTAAAAAAGGGTAGTACCGAGTGCCACCGTATATTTGACCGTGTTTAATTTGAAAACATTTTAATTTGACCCCGTTTATTTGCACTTTGTTCCAATTAAAAATGGTTCAAACGTCATTCAGCTCATGGAACAAAACGAAGCGAAATGGTAAATATGTGAAGCGGAACACTAGAACAAAACAAAACAGCAAATAAGGTTACCAGGATCATGGTTTTATTATTACTGGAAGCTCAAATTGAAAATTTACTCTGGTAATTTGATGAGATGTTATTCAAATCAGCGGAGGTCCACAGTAGCAATTAATAAATCAACATTATCCATTAGTAAATCATCAGATCATGAATCAATAAAAACTTCCATAAAAATAGATTTTCGTTCCATAAAAAGTCAAAAAAAGCAATAATTCTTTAAAAAATCAAATTTCCATTAAAAAAACAAAACCTTTACAAAAATAGAAAATACATAGAAAAAGAAAATATGAAAAAACAATAAAAATAATCAAAATTTACCATAAAGTAAAACACCAAAAGTTCAAGGAAAGTATAAAAGCAGAAAAACCAAGTAATTTTTTCCTTAACATAAATGATTGTTTGCTTGAAATTGAATCGATGCAACGAAGGAGCTACGCTCCCTACTGCATCAAAATTTCAGGGGTGATTCGACTACACCACATAAGATCAGTGTTTTGGGTTGCTATATTTAAGGATTAAATATTATATATTTATATATTTAAAGAATTAAATGACGATTTATGATTCATTTCTTGTAATTTCAACTTAAATTATAGTTTTTTGATAGTTTCTCATGAGAATAGTTGATTTTTTATGGAATTTTCTAATAATTTATGTAAACTTCGTATTTCTCTCGACTTGGAGGTTTTAATTTTATAATGAAATTTTTGAGTATTTTTCGCTTTTCCGGAACTTTTATGGAACATAAATTGATTGTTTATGGAAACATTTGATTCACTAATTGTTTTATTGATTTGTTTATTGAAATTCTTGATTTTATTATTGCTATTATCCCTTTTTCTTTTGGTATTTTTTGATTTTCTTACGAGATAGTTTTAATTTTTTAATGAGTCGTTTATATTTTAGCCGTAAGATTTTTATTATTATAACAAATGGAGCATAAGATTATCCAAATATTATAATTCTCACAGGAACAACAGATGGCAAGCTACTGGCGAGATGTCTTGAAGCTGAGTGGTGAAAGCCATTACGTTTTTGTCGGAACGTGGTTTAGCGTTTCGTGGAGAAGACGAGCTGTTTGGTTCGTCCAAAAATGGGAGTTTCATTGGAATTCTCGAGCTAGTTTCAGAATTTGACCCATTTTAGCTCAGCATATCGAGAAGCACGGCAATAAGAAGATGGGCACGCAATTATTTGTCTTCTACAATTTGCGACGAGATCATCGACCTTATGGCAGATAAGGTATTTGCGGTTTATTACTAGCCGAATAAGAATAGCAAAATACTATTCAATTTCCGTCGATTCTTCTCCCGATGAATCTCATATTGACCAGCTGACAGTCACAGTGAAATATATGGAAGGAACTAGCCCCGTTGATCGATTTCTAACATTTATTCCGAGATTGCGGTCATGCAGGTCAGCAGATGGTTGATGCACTATCTCGAGTTTTGAAAAAACACGACATAGATTTCAGGATTGCCGAGGACAGTCTTACGATAACGCGCCGAACATGTCGGGAAAATGCAAGGGCATGCAAGCGTTGGTCTTGCAAAAAAACCATATGCTTTTTTCGTTCCATGCTGCGCCTCATTCGTTGAATTTAGTTGGAAGGCCGCAGCCAATACCTGTTCATCTGCTGTGGATTACTTCAACTTTGTTCGAAACTCTGTTCAACTTTTTCACGGGCTCAACAAGTCGATTCCAGCTATTGACTGAACATCTCTCCAAGACCGAACGGAAGTATACGGTGAAAAACCTAAGTGACACTCGATGGTCCTGTCGGGCTGATGCAACAGCATTGCTTCACGGGTATTCTGAAATCAAATCCGCTCTTTTGACCATTGCTGAGAATGCAGAGGAAGGATCTAGTAAAAAATGAAGCACTGTGTCTCTTCAATAAGATGTCACAACTTGAAAATGCGATTTACACCCAGTTCTGGTGCGACATACTGGAAAGATTCGACGCCACTAGTCAGTCTTTCCAAAACCACAGCCACGGCTTTGAAACCAGCTGTCAACTCAATTATCAGTTTGATTGAATCACGTTGAATCCAAACGAGCAAAATATGATGAATACGAGTCTAATGGCAAGAAGATGTCAGGCACGGAGAGCTACCGGAAGACGCGATTGCAACAAAAAACGTTCGACTTAATGAGCTAGGTCGGGCCAAGCAAGCTGAAACTGTTTCAACACAATCTCCAAAGGAAAAATTCAAAGCTGATGCCTTTTCTCCTGTTATTGATCAGCTTAAAGTTTCATTGGCAGAGCGTGCTGAAGCATATAAACAGGATAATTACTGACTCATGTCTTTTATCAAATCTTTGACTTTTTCTCTTGTCTTATTTATATTTTCCAAAGGTGACAATTTATTCGAATTCCTGCTCGGATTTGGATGCGTCCCGCATCAGCCTTAGAAGGAAGCAAAAAGGTTGGTTGAAACGTACCCTGCTGACCTTGGTCCGGGTTAACCAACGAGCTCATCCAACTCGTTTCATTCGCAAAGCAAAGCCGCTACACTCATAACGAGCCAGTAGAGTCGTTCCTCTACAATTTCATTATGAAAAACGACTTGCGTGCCACTTTTCCTTAACGCAGAAGTTGCATTGCGAATTTACCTAAGTATTATGGTATCAAACGCAAGTGGCGAGCGGTCATTTTCAAAAAATGAAATACATCAAAAATAGGCTGAGGACATTGATGACTAACGAAAGGCTCGTAGAATTTGACTCTGTTAAGCATTGAAAACAAGATCTTGAAAGAAATAAGTGTTGACGATATAATTGACTCATTTCAGCTATGCAAAGTCTCGCAGGAAGGCCTTTTAAACTTAAAGTTGTATTTTAACCATACATTTTGATTATCAACCAATAAAAATCATCATCAGAAAATTTTTAGACACAGTATTCTTTTTTAAAAATTTACATCAGAAAAGGGCCCCAGCAGCATCATTTGGCCCCCAGGCCCCCTCAAATGTAAATCCGGCCCTGGCTACATATAAGTCTGAAGTAAGGGACTTGAATCAATATCACTCATGACTGGCTCAGAAATTGATAAACTAGTCGCGGGTTTCCACTCTATTAAACCTTCCGGCCATCTCCTGGGGACCTCTTCGTCCAGGACTCCCAAGAGCTCTACTAATCCCCCCTTGGGTTTCTTGCTGGCCTCCTGATAAATGTTTATTACAAATGTTATGACTCCGGATAATAGAGTCAGGCAGGGTTATCGGGGAGTTATGTAGTCACTAGAGTCTGATAACTGTCCTATAATGCGAAGAAATCACATCAATTAAATTGCTCGACAAAAATTGGGAATTAGAGTGCACTAGCCAAAACCAACACCTGCCTGAAATAATAAAGAGAAAAACTACTTGGCAAACCGCCTCCATCTGTTGATAGTTATAACCCAGCATCATCATCGGAATAAGAAAACATAAACCATAGATATTGCAAACCATTGGTGATACTTACCTTACCTTGTTTCAGCCAGAAGCAAGAGTTGAAGATATATTGCGTCAATGTCCATATAAGCACATTGATTTGTACCGGTTTCCCTGAAATTCAAAAAACAAAAAACAAAGCATTAAATGTGCTGTCTATTTTTACCCATATCTGTTCTCTGTGGAGCACACAAAGCCTCACCTCAGATTCAAAACACGAATCATAACATCGTGCAATCTTGCACTAGAAGTTGCATCTCCGTTTCGCTTTCATTCGTTTACACGATTACACACACACCCCTTCTCTCGGTTATCCTTTCGCGCCCACACACACTCGCACACCGTACGCACACGCCGTGCTCCCGGCCACAATGCTGCCGCAGCAAACCGGAGACGACAGCGCTGGCGACCCCATGTGTGTCTAATTTCAAATTAACAACATAAACAAGCAACCCGTTGGCCCCGTGTGCTGATGGCTGGCGATACTAACGAAATGCTAGCACCGCGAAGTAGTAGCCACTCATTTTACCCACCACCCCCAGCGGTACCGTAAAATATGTAGCAGGACCAGCGCCATAACGCTGTTGCAGCACTACAGATAGGCGCTGGAGACTGATGATGACGACGACTACTCTTATATGCTGGATGCCGCGAAGCGCCCGCATGGATGAAAGACATCCGTGTCACCTCGTCTGGCAACGTGGCCTCTGCAGGGAGCTGAGACTAGCCGGGATGCGTCCTGCGCTTTTGGCTGTACCAGCCGACACTTGTCATGTTAACGAAAGTTGTTGTGTTTTGATATTCGATACTCGCACACGTCGTCAACCGGCGGTTGGCTGTGCCGTCGGGGAGTAGCTGAGCTATGGAAGCTCGCTCTGATGCTGCGGTTTGCGATAAAAGTTTGCTTGATGTGGTCCATATCACGTGAAAGGAAAAAATGGCATGGGGTTTCCAATCGCATGTTTAAGGGAGCCGAACGCCTCCGCCTCGCTCGCTGGATCGTCGTCGCACACCGTATTCGGAATCGGGAGCGATGATCGCGTGCATCGTACGTAACGTAGGAACGACGGTAGCGGCGGCGGCGGCGGCGGTCGCGCAATTGTACATTATATCGCACCGGCATCGTCGAGGTCTCAAGGTGTTGTTTAAGAAGAAGTTGTTCAGAATATTTTTCCGGTGTTGTTTAAAAATATGCATGGCTGCAACGGCAAGGAAAATAAAAGCTTGGCGCACGCGAGGATATATTATCGCACTGCTGGCAATCGTAAAATCAAGAATGGAGATATAATTCAACTAGCAGTTTTAGACAGAAAAAGAAAATCTGTGTTTATTGGATTGTGTAGCTAGTATTCCAGAGAAAAGACCGTTTTTATTGGATGCCTTGAGAAGATTTAAAAACAAACAATATGGGGTAACTGTTCCAAATGTTACTCATCTCTGTTCCTATCTTCATCTCTTTCCTGAATCGAAGAGTAGAGTGCAAAATATCGTCAGTTCCTCTTCAACAAAAAAATGTATGCTTTCGTTGGCTTACGTAACAAAGCAACCGTAGACCAGTTCGCACGTCAATCTCTCTTGTTTCCTACACTCAAAAAATATGCTCCTTTAAATTCATATGTGGCTGCACACAGAGACGTAGTGGGAGTTGGGTGGCGACCCCTGGCAAACTAAGGAAGCGACGCCCCCAACTAATATTGCTTTTTGCATGTTTATATCAAATGGTCATTTTATACACTCTTGGATTATTTATGACTTATGTTGAAAAAGATATTTACTATTATTTTATATACTACATATATATATATATACATATATATATATATATATATATTATATATATATATATATATATATATATATATATATATATATACATGTATATATATATATATATATATATTCACAGTCTATTCTTACTACTTAATTTGGAACAAGAAAAAACCCACCGTTCCAAAACACTGCTGCTGCCAGATAATGCCAATTGTGGGTGTAATTTCACTGTTTTTACTAAACAATAACTCAATTTTATTAAGTTTTATTTCTGAGGTATGTTTGTGAGTCGAAAAGTAACAAAAAGTAGTTTGCATCAACGCAGATACATCCAGAACAACAAAATGCACGGATATTGAAGGTTGTTTTTATGATATACAAACGTATATGTAAGTAAAACAAATCGTATAGAATGCAAAAGTATAGCTTATACGTGCAAATTCCATTGTTTTCTAAAACGAGTTGATTTGATATATCGTATGCGATTGAATATGTAAAGAAACAAATTCGATTAAAACGGTTAGCGATGCATGACCGACCCAGTTTGTGACGCAGTGCGATGCATTGAATGAACACATCGTATAGCAGTCGAAAATTTGCACACTTTTACGATTTAACCCAAACACTGTTACTCCATATATTGGCATTTTACCACAATTAAATGCGATTTTGACTAAAAATATAGGAATATATTATACGACTTTCGTGGTTGTCTGGGTAGTTACCTCTAATTCTCCCGGTGCTAGTGAATGGCCTTTTCGTTTCATTCGTAAATATCGAATGCTTGTATTTTTTTTCAGCCACTGCATTTTCCGGAAAACGATATTGCTCGGAAATGAAAGTAATGAAGTCTTCAAAGTGACAATCTGTTTATTGATAGATTGGTTATGATAAGCGCACCAGCTCCTTCAGATAAATTTTGGAGAAACCTGTTAACTCTAATTGTCGCAGAATGTCCGGAACACCTCATGGCAAGCGGAAACGCAGAAGTGCTTCTCGTTGTAGGTTTGCGTGTCACTTAAGTAGTCCTGGAACAGCTTCGGATGACTGGAACGAAAG